>CM043111.1:68509471-68516143 GCA_023701765.1 Hylyphantes graminicola | reverse complement strand
GGGGGGTGGGGGGGGGTGGGGGGGGGGGGGGGGGGGGGGGGGGGGGGGGGGGGGGGGGGGGGGGGGGGGGGGGGGGGGGGGGGGGGGGGGGGGGGGGGGGGGGGGGGGGGGGGGGGGGGGGGGGGGGGGGGGGGGGGGGGGGGGGGGGGGGGGGGGGGGGGGGGGGGGGGGGGGGGGGGGGGGGGGGGGGGGGGGGGGGGGGGGGGGGGGGGGGGGGGGGGGGGGGGGGGGGGGGGGGGGGGGGGGGGGGGGGGGGGGGGGGGGGGGGGGGGGGGGGGGGGGGGGGGGGGGGGGGGGGGGGGGGGGGGGGGGGGGGGGGGGGGGGGGGGGGGGGGGGGGGGGGGGGGGGGGGGGGGGGGGGGGGGGGGGGGGGGGGGGGGGGGGGGGGGGGGGGGGGGGGGGGGGGGGGGGGGGGGGGGGGGGGGGGGGGGGGGGGGGGGGGGGGGGGGGGGGGGGGGGGGGGGGGGGGGGGGGGGGGGGGGGGGGGGGGGGGGGGGGGGGGGGGGGGGGGGGGGGGGGGGGGGGGGGGGGGGGGGGGGGGGGGGGGGGGGGGGGGGGGGGGGGGGGGGGGGGGGGGGGGGGGGGGGGGGGGGGGGGGGGGGGGGGGGGGGGGGGGGGGGGGGGGGGGGGGGGGGGGGGGGGGGGGGGGGGGGGGGGGGGGGGGGGGGGGGGGGGGGGGGGGGGGGGGGGGGGGGGGGGGGGGGGGGGGGGGGGGGGGGGGGGGGGGGGGGGGGGGGGGGGGGGGGGGGGGGGGGGGGGGGGGGGGGGGGGGGGGGGGGGGGGGGGGGGGGGGGGGGGGGGGGGGGGGGGGGGGGGGGGGGGGGGGGGGGGGGGGGGGGGGGGGGGGGGGGGGGGGGGGGGGGGGGGGGGGGGGGGGGGGGGGGGGGGGGGGGGGGGGGGGGGGGGGGGGGGGGGGGGGGGGGGGGGGGGGGGGGGGGGGGGGGGGGGGGGGGGGGGGGGGGGGGGGGGGGGGGGGGGGGGGGGGGGGGGGGGGGGGGGGGGGGGGGGGGGGGGGGGGGGGGGGGGGGGGGGGGGGGGGGGGGGGGGGGGGGGGGGGGGGGGGGGGGGGGGGGGGGGGGGGGGGGGGGGGGGGGGGGGGGGGGGGGGGGGGGGGGGGGGGGGGGGGGGGGGGGGGGGGGGGGGGGGGGGGGGGGGGGGGGGGGGGGGGGGGGGGGGGGGGGGGGGGGGGGGGGGGGGGGGGGGGGGGGGGGGGGGGGGGGGGGGGGGGGGGGGGGGGGGGGGGGGGGGGGGGGGGGGGGGGGGGGGGGGGGGGGGGGGGGGGGGGGGGGGGGGGGGGGGGGGGGGGGGGGGGGGGGGGGGGGGGGGGGGGGGGGGGGGGGGGGGGGGGGGGGGGGGGGGGGGGGGGGGGGGGGGGGGGGGGGGGGGGGGGGGGGGGGGGGGGGGGGGGGGGGGGGGGGGGGGGGGGGGGGGGGGGGGGGGGGGGGGGGGGGGGGGGGGGGGGGGGGGGGGGGGGGGGGGGGGGGGGGGGGGGGGGGGGGGGGGGGGGGGGGGGGGGGGGGGGGGGGGGGGGGGGGGGGGGGGGGGGGGGGGGGGGGGGGGGGGGGGGGGGGGGGGGGGGGGGGGGGGGGGGGGGGGGGGGGGGGGGGGGGGGGGGGGGGGGGGGGGGGGGGGGGGGGGGGGGGGGGGGGGGGGGGGGGGGGGGGGGGGGGGGGGGGGGGGGGGGGGGGGGGGGGGGGGGGGGGGGGGGGGGGGGGGGGGGGGGGGGGGGGGGGGGGGGGGGGGGGGGGGGGGGGGGGGGGGGGGGGGGGGGGGGGGGGGGGGGGGGGGGGGGGGGGGGGGGGGGGGGGGGGGGGGGGGGGGGGGGGGGGGGGGGGGGGGGGGGGGGGGGGGGGGGGGGGGGGGGGGGGGGGGGGGGGGGGGGGGGGGGGGGGGGGGGGGGGGGGGGGGGGGGGGGGGGGGGGGGGGGGGGGGGGGGGGGGGGGGGGGGGGGGGGGGGGGGGGGGGGGGGGGGGGGGGGGGGGGGGGGGGGGGGGGGGGGGGGGGGGGGGGGGGGGGGGGGGGGGGGGGGTGGGGGGGGGGGGGGGGGGGGGGGGGGGGGGGGGGGGGGGGGGGGGGGGGGGGGGGGGGGGGGGGGGGGGGGGGGGGGGGGGGGGGGGGGGGGGGGGGGGGGGGGGGGGGGGGGGGGGGGGGGGGGGGGGGGGGGGGGGGGGGGGGGGGGGGGGGGGGGGGGGGGGGGGGGGGGGGGGGGGGGGGGGGGGGGGGGGGGGGGGGGGGGGGGGGGGGGGGGGGGGGGGGGGGGGGGGGGGGGGGGGGGGGGGGGGGGGGGGGGGGGGGGGGGGGGGGGGGGGGGGGGGGGGGGGGGGGGGGGGGGGGGGGGGGGGGGGGGGGGGGGGGGGGGGGGGGGGGGGGGGGGGGGGGGGGGGGGGGGGGGGGGGGGGGGGGGGGGGGGGGGGGGGGGGGGGGGGGGGGGGGGGGGGGGGGGGGGGGGGGGGGGGGGGGGGGGGGGGGGGGGGGGGGGGGGGGGGGGGGGGGGGGGGGGGGGGGGGGGGGGGGGGGGGGGGGGGGGGGGGGGGGGGGGGGGGGGGGGGGGGGGGGGGGGGGGGGGGGGGGGGGGGGGGGGGGGGGGGGGGGGGGGGGGGGGGGGGGGGGGGGGGGGGGGGGGGGGGGGGGGGGGGTGGGGGGGGGGGGGGGGGGGGGGGGGGGGGGGGGGGGGGGGGGGGGGGGGGGGGGGGGGGGGGGGGGGGGGGGGGGGGGGGGGGGGGGGGGGGGGGGGGGGGGGGGGGGGGGGGGGGGGGGGGGGGGGGGGGGGGGGGGGGGGGGGGGGGGGGGGGGGGGGGGGGGGGGGGGGGGGGGGGGGGGGGGGGGGGGGGGGGGGGGGGGGGGGGGGGGGGGGGGGGGGGGGGGGGGGGGGGGGGGGGGGGGGGGGGGGGGGGGGGGGGGGGGGGGGGGGGGGGGGGGGGGGGGGGGGGGGGGGGGGGGGGGGGGGGGGGGGGGGGGGGGGGGGGGGGGGGGGGGGGGGGGGGGGGGGGGGGGGGGGGGGGGGGGGGGGGGGGGGGGGGGGGGGGGGGGGGGGGGGGGGGGGGGGGGGGGGGGGGGGGGGGGGGGGGGGGGGGGGGGGGGGGGGGGGGGGGGGGGGGGGGGGGGGGGGGGGGGGGGGGGGGGGGGGGGGGGGGGGGGGGGGGGGGGGGGGGGGGGGGGGGGGGGGGGGGGGGGGGGGGGGGGGGGGGGGGGGGGGGGGGGGGGGGGGGGGGGGGGGGGGGGGGGGGGGGGGGGGGGGGGGGGGGGGGGGGGGGGGGGGGGGGGGGGGGGGGGGGGGGGGGGGGGGGGGGGGGGGGGGGGGGGGGGGGGGGGGGGGGGGGGGGGGGGGGGGGGGGGGGGGGGGGGGGGGGGGGGGGGGGGGGGGGGGGGGGGGGGGGGGGGGGGGGGGGGGGGGGGGGGGGGGGGGGGGGGGGGGGGGGGGGGGGGGGGGGGGGGGGGGGGGGGGGGGGGGGGGGGGGGGGGGGGGGGGGGGGGGGGGGGGGGGGGGGGGGGGGGGGGGGGGGGGGGGGGGGGGGGGGGGGGGGGGGGGGGGGGGGGGGGGGGGGGGGGGGGGGGGGGGGGGGGGGGGGGGGGGGGGGGGGGGGGGGGGGGGGGGGGGGGGGGGGGGGGGGGGGGGGGGGGGGGGGGGGGGGGGGGGGGGGGGGGGGGGGGGGGGGGGGGGGGGGGGGGGGGGGGGGGGGGGGGGGGGGGGGGGGGGGGGGGGGGGGGGGGGGGGGGGGGGGGGGGGGGGGGGGGGGGGGGGGGGGGGGGGGGGGGGGGGGGGGGGGGGGGGGGGGGGGGGGGGGGGGGGGGGGGGGGGGGGGGGGGGGGGGGGGGGGGGGGGGGGGGGGGGGGGGGGGGGGGGGGGGGGGGGGGGGGGGGGGGGGGGGGGGGGGGGGGGGGGGGGGGGGGGGGGGGGGGGGGGGGGGGGGGGGGGGGGGGGGGGGGGGGGGGGGGGGGGGGGGGGGGGGGGGGGGGGGGGGGGGGGGGGGGGGGGGGGGGGGGGGGGGGGGGGGGGGGGGGGGGGGGGGGGGGGGGGGGGGGGGGGGGGGGGGGGGGGGGGGGGGGGGGGGGGGGGGGGGGGGGGGGGGGGGGGGGGGGGGGGGGGGGGGGGGGGGGGGGGGGGGGGGGGGGGGGGGGGGGGGGGGGGGGGGGGGGGGGGGGGGGGGGGGGGGGGGGGGGGGGGGGGGGGGGGGGGGGGGGGGGGGGGGGGGGGGGGGGGGGGGGGGGGGGGGGGGGGGGGGGGGGGGGGGGGGGGGGGGGGGGGGGGGGGGGGGGGGGGGGGGGGGGGGGGGGGGGGGGGGGGGGGGGGGGGGGGGGGGGGGGGGGGGGGGGGGGGGGGGGGGGGGGGGGGGGGGGGGGGGGGGGGGGGGGGGGGGGGGGGGGGGGGGGGGGGGGGGGGGGGGGGGGGGGGGGGGGGGGGGGGGGGGGGGGGGGGGGGGGGGGGGGGGGGGGGGGGGGGGGGGGGGGGGGGGGGGGGGGGGGGGGGGGGGGGGGGGGGGGGGGGGGGGGGGGGGGGGGGGGGGGGGGGGGGGGGGGGGGGGGGGGGGGGGGGGGGGGGGGGGGGGGGGGGGGGGGGGGGGGGGGGGGGGGGGGGGGGGGGGGGGGGGGGGGGGGGGGGGGGGGGGGGGGGGGGGGGGGGGGGGGGGGGGGGGGGGGGGGGGGGGGGGGGGGGGGGGGGGGGGGGGGGGGGGGGGGGGGGGGGGGGGGGGGGGGGGGGGGGGGGGGGGGGGGGGGGGGGGGGGGGGGGGGGGGGGGGGGGGGGGGGGGGGGGGGGGGGGGGGGGGGGGGGGGGGGGGGGGGGGGGGGGGGGGGGGGGGGGGGGGGGGGGGGGGGGGGGGGGGGGGGGGGGGGGGGGGGGGGGGGGGGGGGGGGGGGGGGGGGGGGGGGGGGGGGGGGGGGGGGGGGGGGGGGGGGGGGGGGGGGGGGGGGGGGGGGGGGGGGGGGGGGGGGGGGGGGGGGGGGGGGGGGGGGGGGGGGGGGGGGGGGGGGGGGGGGGGGGGGGGGGGGGGGGGGGGGGGGGGGGGGGGGGGGGGGGGGGGGGGGGGGGGGGGGGGGGGGGGGGGGGGGGGGGGGGGGGGGGGGGGGGGGGGGGGGGGGGGGGGGGGGGGGGGGGGGGGGGGGGGGGGGGGGGGGGGGGGGGGGGGGGGGGGGGGGGGGGGGGGGGGGGGGGGGGGGGGGGGGGGGGGGGTGGGGGGGGGGGGGGGGGGGGGGGGGGGGGGGGGGGGGGGGGGGGGGGGGGGGGGTGGGGGGGGGGGGGGGGGGGGGGGGGGGGGGGGGGGGGGGGGGGGGGGGGGGGGGGGGGGGGGGGGGGGGGGGGGGGGGGGGGGGGGGGGGGGGGGGGGGGGGGGGGGGGGGGGGGGGGGGGGGGGGGGGGGGGGGGGGGGGGGGGGGGGGGGGGGGGGGGGGGGGGGGGGGGGGGGGGGGGGGGGGGGGGGGGGGGGGGGGGGGGGGGGGGGGGGGGGGGGGGGGGGGGGGGGGGGGGGGGGGGGGGGGGGGGGGGGGGGGGGGGGGGGGGGGGGGGGGGGGGGGGGGGGGGGGGGGGGGGGGGGGGGGGGGGGGGGGGGGGGGGGGGGGGGGGGGGGGGGGGGGGGGGGGGGGGGGGGGGGGGGGGGGGGGGGGGGGGGGGGGGGGGGGGGGGGGGGGGGGGGGGGGGGGGGGGGGGGGGGGGGGGGGGGGGGGGGGGGGGGGGGGGGGGGGGGGGGGGGGGGGGGGGGGGGGGGGGGGGGGGGGGGGGGGGGGGGGGGGGGGGGGGGGGGGGGGGGGGGGGGGGGGGGGGGGGGGGGGGGGGGGGGGGGGGGGGGGGGGGGGGGGGGGGGGGGGGGGGGGGGGGGGGGGGGGGGGGGGGGGGGGGGGGGGGGGGGGGGGGGGGGGGGGGGGGGGGGGGGGGGGGGGGGGGGGGGGGGGGGGGGGGGGGGGGGGGGGGGGGGGGGGGGGGGGGGGGGGGGGGGGGGGGGGGGGGGGGGGGGGGGGGGGGGGGGGGGGGGGGGGGGGGGGGGGGGGGGGGGGGGGGGGGGGGGGGGGGGGGGGGGGGGGGGGGGGGGGGGGGGGGGGGGGGGGGGGGGGGGGGGGGGGGGGGGGGGGGGGGGGGGGGGGGGGGGGGGGGGGGGGGGGGGGGGGGGGGGGGGGGGGGGGGGGGGGGGGGGGGGGGGGGGGGGGGGGGGGGGGGGGGGGGGGGGGGGGGGGGGGGGGGGGGGGGGGGGGGGGGGGGGGGGGGGGGGGGGGGGGGGGGGGGGGGGGGGGGGGGGGGGGGGGGGGGGGGGGGGGGGGGGGGGGGGGGGGGGGGGGGGGGGGGGGGGGGGGGGGGGGGGGGGGGGGGGGGGGGGGGGGGGGGGGGGGGGGGGGGGGGGGGGGGGGGGGGGGGGGGGGGGGGGGGGGGGGGGGGGGGGGGGGGGGGGGGGGGGGGGGGGGGGGGGGGGGGGGGGGGGGGGGGGGGGGGGGGGGGGGGGGGGGGGGGGGGGGGGGGGGGGGGGGGGGGGGGGGGGGGGGGGGGGGGGGGGGGGGGGGGGGGGGGGGGGGGGGGGGGGGGGGGGGGGGGGGGGGGGGGGGGGGGGGGGGGGGGGGGGGGGGGGGGGGGGGGGGGGGGGGGGGGGGGGGGGGGGGGGGGGGGGGGGGGGGGGGGGGGGGGGGGGGGGGGGGGGGGGGGGGGGGGGGGGGGGGGGGGGGGGGGGGGGGGGGGGGGGGGGGGGGGGG
>CM043111.1:68286971-68494471 GCA_023701765.1 Hylyphantes graminicola | reverse complement strand
GGACAGATTGACAGACGGACAGAAAAACGTACCGTGAACAGATGGAACACCAAAGTATGAAAGTATGAAAGCCATACATTTAATTATAAAAAAAAAAGTTTTTTTAAAAATCGGACGATTAGAACCGAAATTATTTACAGACCGTCCTTATAAAGAACAGGACGGACGGAAAAAATCCGGTACCAGACGGACGGACAAAAAGTTATAAAAACATAGGTCAAGCCCTTGAAAAATTTGATATATGTCATTTCTTTCTAACAAAAAAAAAAAAAATATTTTTTTAAATCCGATGGTACGAGTTTGAAAAAAGATTCTGTTTCAAGAAATCGTCACTTGACCACGATTTAAAAAATACGAGGAATCGCCGCCAATAAACCCTTATGTAGCTCTAGTACAACGTGTACTTGCAAGCATATCCTTAAAAAAACATTTGCCCGTTGTGAAAAGCATTGGTTCAACAATTACTATATTTAGCCGTGTGCGATGTTTATCCTACCGCCAAACAACTCAATGGCTATTTATAAAAACATGGTGTGGTTGCCTGCTCAGGTTGGACACATTAAATTAGTAATATCGTGTGCTAAATCCCACAATATGAAATCCTTTAAACGTATCTGAAGGCAAATAACTAGTTGATTGTTGGCGACGACGTTTAATCGCCGTGGTGTATATCTGGTATGGAGAGCATTGCTATGCTATGAAAAATTGCGCCAAACAGTTTACGCCCAACCCGGGTTAAAATTTCGATTTTCGGATTTGTCCTGTGATATGCATGCTGCTATTCTATAAATGTTCCAATTTGTAACTCTTAACAACGCCGTTGTAACTAAACATTATGATCGCCGTCAGTGTGTCAGTGAGTTCTGTGAGTCAGTGTAGGGACATATTTGTCGTTTTTATGGTTCATTTATCTTGGTTAATTGGAATTTCGAACGCTGGAAATTTTTTTTCTAGGTTAATAGTCTCAGAGGGAACAGAAAAATGTCTCTAATCTCGAATCTAAAGTGCGTTAGGAAGAATAAAAATGGGTATCCAAATTATGACCGAATGGTCCCAGTAAAGGATAGTCAGTGCGCCTTCGTTATGAATTGGCGATGCTCTGCCGGTGCATCCGATTTCGGCCTTACACTGAACAGTGTTCATAAATGGTGAAAAAATTCCGGCTGTAATTTCTATGGATAAAACATTTCAACCACATGTAAAAAAGAGTATACAATTTAGTACAATGGTTTTTTGAGAAAAATGTGTGCATATTAAAGCATTTGATTTTAGTATACACATTTTTTTAATGAAAAAAGTATCCCCACCCGTTTACGTACTATCGATTTAGCTATTTTCTCAGTATGAAAATGATTATCTTTAACCCTTATGGAGATCTGTAAAGTAAAACAATTCTGCCAATTGAAAAGTTATTTGTAGACCATTTGCGTGAAGATTTTTGGGTAGGACGACATATAATCGCGAGTTGTTTTATTAGCAATTAAATACCTCATGATTCTGTGAAGCCTTATTTCAAGTTTATTGCGTAATAATGTGTCTTCGCAAGTTTTCCAGGACCAAAGAAAAAATTCTTTGGGATTATAATTCTAAATTTCTGCTATCACTATATCATTATAAAACCCATTCAACAAATTGGAAAAACATCGGAAATCCGTGGCCTTATTTGAAAACTGTGGAAATGTTTCCTGTAGTTTTTTTGATTAAAATATAGTAATTTTTAAAATTAAATTTTAAAATTAAAAAATTTAATATGATGCCTGTAATGGGTCCCTAAACTCCACGTACGATTTGTCTGTATCAGAAAAAAAAAAAGTACACTCTTTAAAACAAGAGAGTAGAAATCCACTACAGTTGGAGAAGTGCATTTTCGCCCACTGGAAAGGATTGATATTAATCTGACGGAGTTAAATCACTAGTTTGGAGTGTAGAGATCCTGTCGGAGGCTTTAACACACAAAGAATCCATCCTTCTGGGTAAGTGCATTTTCCAGAAGGGAAAGTAGTGAAATTAATCAGTCTGAGTTTACAAAGCTCGTTCGTTTTAGAGTGTAGCTCAAAGATTAAACAGATTTTTTTTTTGAAAAATATCAATACATCGACAATCACGTCATTTAAGTATTAGACAAGACAGATGACATTGAAATGCGCCTTAGATGGGGAAGAGAGCATGCCATGTAAGCTGAAAATGGGTCTCGGCAGGCCTTTGGCCCACTGTTGGGCTGTTGCGACGTAGGAGAGGGAGGATAGAGGATAAGAGCTTAGGCTTTATAGCCCGTTACCCCGTAGCACAGAGACTAGACACAAGTTTCTGTTAGAATAGTAATCTACTGGCAGTTCATTTGAAATGGAAACACCAAGATGTCTATGGAGATTAATTAATAATGATGGGGTTAAATTTATTTTTCGAATATGACATCAATTATTGAAAAATTTTAAAAGTAACGGGTCACTATTATTCAATTTCATATAATCCGATTTGATAGGTAAATCCATAAATAACACAGAATTTAAGGGCTACAGAAACGTGTTGAATGACAGGCTGGGATTGTACGTTACTTAGTTTGAAATTTAAACGAAACTCTTCGACGGTATTTTAGGATTTCTTTATGCTCAAAAATTCTTTCATTATCAATTTGTCAATGTTTATTATATTAAAATAAATTACGCTCTTGCATGTAGCTGAAACATACATTATATATCGACAAAAATCGGTGACGTTGGAAACGAGGGGCACGGCTTGGTGTGCTTTTGGTACGTTGGATATAGCAACCTAAAATCTGTTTGTTATCAAGCTAGTATTTCGTCATAAGTTTCTCACATGTTGCTATCTATGGTTGTGCAAGGATCAGGGATTCATGGTACTGTAACCCTTGGTTGCATAATTTTCGGATTTGCGATTAAATCATTTTTTTGTGGTCTACTGCCTTTGACTAGATTATATTTCAGAATTTTGGAATTGCATCGATGACGGTTTTCATTGCAAACCAATCTGACGTTATTTGTTCATTTTTGTTGGGTATTCGGCCGACTTTGGCGTGATTTTGAAAAGTTCGCTGTAAGGTTTTACCGTTCAAATATTTTTACCATTGTGCAAAGTGTGATAGCAAATGTGGGAACTTCGATGTCGATATTGTTCATTTTTATTGGACCCATTACTGAGTGAAATGTTGCGTAAAAACTTCGGAATTTAATTACTTGTCCTATGGCCCAGTAATCGAAAGATACCACTCAGCATAATTCCATAATCTACCATTTAATCTAAATTCGAGATGATATTTAGTAAAAAAAAATTAAAGAAAACGTTGTTATTTTTTACGTTGAGGGGTAAAAGAGAATGCAATAGGACGGGGTGATTTTAACTTTACAGACGCAAAGTGAAAGTATTCTCCATATGTTAATAACTAACTTTATTTTTTTAATTCTTTAAAATAAAAAAGGCGAAAGTAGGTGCATAAATAAGCGACTATTAAAATTTGTAAAACGATTATTTTTTTAGCATTGTGGAAAATAAGTATTTTTTGCTATTGTGCGTGGTGTGAGGCGAAATAAAATGATTCATCAATTTTTCTTAACATTTTGAGTCAAACTTACCTATAAAGCTCACAGTTACCCCAACTTTAGGATGAGTACCTCTGTGTGTCTTTCATTTAACGTAATAACGCCAAACTTAGTATTTAAAAAAATAGAAAACAAAATCAAAGTTATGTAATGATCATATAACATAATTTTCTCCTATTTATTTTATTAATAATCTTGGAGTAAATACAAGTACCAGATAGAATAACTTTACTTTGATGCTGTTTATAAGAATAATGGAGGTCCATAACAAAAACAGACACCAAAGTTAACTTCACCTAAAAGCATCCACATATATCGCATTAGATTACAATGTATGAGCTCACACGGTGTGTAAATAGGGGAAATTTCTGCCAGTTATTTTGCACATGAGAAGTTACCCTATTGTCACATATTACTGTCGTGTACATTTTTAAATGCTTAATTTACAACAATGGACTTTGACATTGTTGTAAGCAAAGCATGAGATGTATACAACCTGTAAAGTATGTATATATTAAATGAATATACTGGAGTGCGCCAATATGGTTCATTTTCATTGTTGGGACACAAAGTTCTTGATCACATTGTTGTAAGCCGAAGCACTGAATGTCTACAACCAATAAGATAGTACATTAAAGAATAATGGAGGGACAAATGGTTCAAGTCTTTTTTGTGACAAAAAAGTTAATCTCACCTTAAAAACATCAAAATATCGCATTAAACTCGCACTGCATGAATCACCAGCGTTTAAAAGGGGGAAATTTCTAACGGTAATTTATGAACATGAGAGTTATCATTATACTGTGTGGACAATTTAAAATGAAATAATTTACAACAATGACTTTGACCATTGTTGTTGCAACCCACGAAGTCTACAAACCTATAGAAAGTACATTTAAATGAAAGTTGGAGGGCGCAAGTGGTATACTTCATTGTTGTGGGATACCGCAGTTTAACTGTCACGACAGTGTACTGCGCGGATATTAGCAAAACTCTCCTTAGAAAGACGCGAGTGATAATTAGACGAAGTCAAACAGTTGCTTTATTGGTGGAAGCTAAGTTGCGAAATGATGTTGTCGTTGCAGAGGTGCTTTCTCATGGTCTTGAGTATAGTATATTGAAAGTTTGCGGCAGCAGAGATGTGAATGACAAAGGTCGTATGTTATGGATACTAGTTTTTTTACGAGAATGTCACCTTGTAGGTACACTGTGAAAAAAAATCTGTAACCATTACAAAATATTTTTTAGTAAAAAACTTTTCCTAGAAAATTTCTAGTAAATAATTACTAAAAATAGTGCTGTAAAAACACATAATATATTTGTGTTAGCATTACATGTATATATCATGTAGGTTTACAGGACTATTTTATGTATCCCACACAAGTAATGTTTCAGTAACTATACAAGAAAATTTTATGGATTCCACATTTTCCGTGCAATTGCAAAGAAAAACAAAATGTCTACTTTCCTACTACGTGGGATCGAACCCCGGTCTCCCGCATAACAAGCGGGGGTACTGACCTCTGTAATACCGAGGAATAGCAAACGGCCGAAACCCGGGATCGAACCAGGAATCTTTAGATGATCAGTCTGACGCTTTCCCAACTGTGCTATTTCGGCACATAGACCGCTAGAAAATTAGAACTTAAATTAATTTGAAACAACCAACTAAAGTATAAATTTAAAATGGCGATTGGCTAATTGAATCACGATCGATTAGATTAGGTTAGGTTTGAATTATCCTCGCACTAGAGCTACACGAGGGCTATCCAAATCAAGATCGAGGCTAAAATACTAGAAATTATTTTGTAACTTCAGAAATGAAGATTTCTGTTCAGAATTACAAAAACTTTTTTTGTAAAATTGGTTATTTCTGTAACATTACTAAAACATTTTCTGTATGTTTACGGTATTTTTTTCTCAGTGTATGACAGCCCACCTTACTTATAAAACTTCTGTTGACTTTCAAAATTAAAAAAATGTGTTTATCAAAGTTATTAAAAGAAGTTCTGAAAGCATGCAAAAATAGTAGTGCGACTAAACAATAGTGCATAATTAGCATAATAATTGTGTTGAAGGCTCAGCCAGCATGTATTCTTAAAAATTTCGTTCGCATCCGGATTTTAATGTTTCGTATAAATCGCTATACTAAAGTTAAATATATATATATATATATATATTATATATATATATATATATATATATATATAAATATATATATATATTATATATATATATATATATATATATATATATATATATATATATATATATATAATATTGTTTTAAAAAAAATTGTTAATTGCGCACAAGTATATAATAAATTGCCTATTCTCACAATTATTAGTTGTGTCGGAACATCGCACATGTTTGTTAGTATATCTATAACAATATAGGGCCCGGAAAGAAACAAACCTTTTGATTTTTGGTAAAACCAGATGGGCTAACATGCGATACCCAAAGAAGGAAAATTTACAATTTAGTCCTACTTACAATTAGTATCTTTAAAAGGCTATTCAAAATAACAAACAGTTAAAAAATTATTTGCCATGTTATTCAATTAACAATTGACATAACTTTATATTTAAATTACGCTGTCTAAACATTGATTAAAACTGTGTCTTAGAAGACTACTTTCTGTAACACTAGCCTCATACGGGTACACTTTAATAATCTGTACTTTTATCTGTATCATCACCAACAAATGTGAATCTAATTTACCATTTTATCAAATAAATTCATGCACATCAACAGCATGAGGAAGTGTAGGCACATGAAAAGTATTCTAGGTTACACATATTGAGCTCATATTGCCAAGAGGAATATTCGAGTGTAAGTGTGAGTCATTACTATTACTATTTGAATAAAATCTAATTATATTATATAATTATATTTTAATCGCAAAATTATGTGTCATTGTAGATTTAAAGGATTTGATACCGTTCTGCTACAAGTTTATAGGTTTCCTTTATAACAAATAATTTCCTCAGAGATAGATGTAAGACATAATTGAAAATAGACGGTACATTATATTGTTTGATAAAAAAAATAATAAAGGGGGTCGGTTCTTTATGGCCTCCATTGAGGTAGTGCCCAATACTAGCCAAGTCTAACGACCAGATGGGACCAGATGTTTATACCACATTAACGGTGCTGTTTTTTGCGAGTCTTCTTCTTTTTTTTTAAATAAAAACTTTTAGTCTTAAATTATTTAGTCCTTAAATATATATCATACATTTTTGTGACTTACAGGACAACTAAATGTGTAATAGTACAGAATGTTTATTATTTTAATGGCTTTGAAATAAATTTTAACCAGTGATATATTAAAAAAAAAACTTTTGGCCCAGTGGTTATTTTAAATGAAATATAATTACTTGTTATAAGAGCAATGTAATTATAATATAAACCACTGTTGAGAATTGTCCAGAAAGAAAATACCGTTTTAATGAACATCAACAACAGTTCTCTGAAAAGAACATACTACTATCAATCCATAACTAGAAGTTAACTGATGTCTATATTTTCATGTGTGAGTCGTCTATTATAATTCTGTGAAACACTTAACTACAAAGCACTTTTGAAAGGAATTTCGAAATTCATCATTGAAATAAACATCAAAGTTATTGATTCGCAGTTGCTTGGTATGTCAGCGGTAAATACGCTGATTGCAATTTTAATTTGTATTACTTAAAACTACTGGGTTTTTTAATGTTTTCTTCTCTTTTTATTTGCGTATAATTTGAAATGTGTTTCATGATTTTCCTTAAAAATTTAATTTAATTAAAATTTTAATTTTATTTGTTGTCTGGACGGGCCTTTGCACCCCTTGGCAGCCAATATTTTGTGTCTGAAAATAAAAGTTTTCTTTTTTTTTTGTAGGCAAAATTGTATATTATTGCGATTATCTATTCATTTTTCATTGCAAATTAGTTACTGACCCAAAAAGAACAGTTAATTTTACTTATACAATGTTATTGGAATTAAACAAATAGTGTAGTTAAAAAAAAATTGTAAATTTTCTACAATCTAATAATCATTGCACCTTAAAATACATCACAAACTTTTTTTTTCATTTTTGAAGCAATTTTTTGCACGACTCCTTTAATATGACACAAAGATTATTAAACATGGTACAAATGCTGAAAAAATAACTCCACCTCAATTAGTTGCTGTTTATACTATAAACATATTGTATGATTTTAAATAAAAAAAGTAAAAAGTTAGTTTCCATAGTTTTGTAAACTGGATCTAGAGCTACAACATTTGAAGTGTATTTGCAACTGTGTCTCCAAGTTATTGATTTTTTGTTTCTAGAGTAATTCACCTTTCAGTTTAGCCTTTTGTTTATGAAATTATCAACTTTAAGCTACCAAAGTAAAGAGTTACCCATGGTGTTTTACATTTTTCTAAATCCTACCTGTGTATGTCTAATTAATCCAAATAATTACTTCTGTGGGTCACTTATGCCTCAAGCAGATAATTAGGCAGAAACATGACAAAAATCAACAAGAATTTTTTTTCAAAGGACCCTGACCTTCAAAGCCATTAGTGACCCCCCAAAATAATTATGCTGACAAGTACCTAGTATCAAGTAGTATCCATATTTCAAAAAAAAAAAAAATCATGGAACACTTATGGCTTTAGAAGTGGAAGGATGATATAATGTACAGCATTGATCCGTTACCTCAAACTTAGAACTTCTCTTAGTGTCAAACAAGACGTATTTACGACAAACAGACATTCACTTTATCAGATCCTAATATACTAACATAGCCTGAAAATTTCAAGAAAATCGAAGGTATCAACTGTCAAAAGTTGTCCCTCATTTCAAAAAATGACCCTTAAAATTGCACCACTTTTACACACAATTAGTAAGTGCACAATTAGTCACACTCAATAAGTTAATAACAATTAAAGATGATTTGAATTATTTTTAACCTAAAAAAGTTTCATGGCAGTTCTGAAATGGAAGATAAGTTTCAAAACACAAAATCTCCGTTTTGAATTTTCGACGCCAACGCAATGCCTTCACTACCGTATATTCCAAAGTAATTAAAAGTGTAAAAATCTTATTTCTATTTGATTTGTTTTTATTTAAAATTCAGCATTCTAGAATTAGGCTAGTTTTTTTTTTAATTCAGCTTGAGGGCATATGTATGCTTTTCATGAAAATTGTATTTATGAATCAATTTGGTCAGACACTTATGTGCATTTAAAAAAAATCTAAACATGTATCATATCGGGAGAACATCTATTATTTTAGATATCTTCAATTAATTTTATACTAATATTTCATTCAATAAATTTTCTGATATACTATATAGTTCCAAGGAACTGGCAGATAAAATATTAAAAAAATACTAAAATGGAACAATATGCCTGAGGTTGTGAGAGCCTAATCTCTTAAAATAACGAATTTTGTTTTGTTTTGTTACTTACAATCGTTATTTTCATTTCATATAAGTAGAGAAAAGAAGAACTTGCTTTTTCTAAGTAAGAGTTATATTCTCTTTCAGAAAATGTGCAACTAGCTCGTCTCGTATGTTTGCAAAACTAAGCAAATCAAATGTAATGTATGTAGTGAACACACAAAAATTATTATTACACCAGAAAAGAAACTACAGATGCAGCGCCTCGTGTATGTAGGGCACAAAAGAATGTTGAAGGTTTTATATTTCTTCATATTGCAATTATCATTGTGTATTGGAATAAAAAAAGTTATTCAACGTTAATAACAATCTCCAAACAAAATATTTTTTTTAAAAAAATAATATTGATTGGGCAGATAGTAAAATACATATTCCAGAAATAAATTTAAAAAAATTTACATTTGCCACACGTCTTTCATAAAATTAAATAGTTTTTTAAACTTTTAAGTAATTGGGTTTGAACTTTAAGATTATTTTCTCCACTTTGACGATTTTTTTCAAGGGGTTAATAACTCTAATAGATTTTTTTAGAAATTTAGGTATAATTGATTTTAACTCGTCTGCAAAAAACATCGAAAATAAGCCGATTACGGAGGTATTTTTAGTTACATCTTCAGCTATATATTTGAAAATACGCGGAGAGTATTAGGATAGATTGTTTCAGCATTTTATTAATTTATTGCTTTTGAATGTTCGAACCTACTGTTTGTCCATAATTTTCGATGAATGTCCAAGAGATTTCTTGGAAAAAATTTAATAGATCAATTTTATATCTATTTTTGCCTTTATATCTATTAGCAAACATATTATTTCTGTCAACATCCCCCCTATCCCTCCTCTTCCAAATAAAACATATTATAAATGTGTGATTATCTTACAACTCGAAATTTAAGATCTCGTATATGTTTGTGCCTTCCCGTTATGCATCCTTTGGATTTTAGTGTATATTGAACTGTAAATATGAATTTGTTCATAAATATAAAGTGAAAAACTGACTTTTGAATGGCTAATTTTGATTCATCAAATCTTTTTAGGGTTGTTTAAAAAATGTTTTGAACATTCACCGGAGATTGGCCACTTAGTCAGATTAAGTTAAGCTGTAAAATATATAAAAGGTAAACACATGCATGTATAGAAAGCCTACCTGATTTTTTAAAATTGTATTCTCATCTAGCAATTTCAGCAAATTCAGAAAGGTACTTTTTCTTCTAAGGCACAATGTGTGTGTTGACCAGTGTAACAAGCGATAAAATTAAACAGTTCTTTTTTTTTAATACTCTTACTTCAAAGGTACAGCTGCGGAAATAAAAAAAGTACCACTAGTGATTATTTTAGCCGTTAGTCACCCTATATAATCGGACCTTTTTGAAATAGTGAACAATTAACATTCTGAGTTAATCGCATGACACAAAATTTGCATAAAGGGCCGTCTTCATATTAAAAATGTTTCTAACTTTGAATTTTCCAATGGCAACACCCAATTTTAATAACTTAGAAATGCTAAGCACTCTCGAAAACCCTTAAATCTTAGTTTTTGTTACATTTGGATGAATATTTGACGAGTTATTCATTCGAATCACTTCTGAACCTTTTAGGGATCATCTCTAGAATGACAAGCAAGCATGCATGCAAGGCCGTCTTTATTTATCAATTACACATGTAATCTTATACACAGTCCCCTAAAGGGTAATTAAAAAACATTTTGTGATTTACGCAGCAAATTATGAATAAAAAAATTTTAAAATTGGGATTTCGCTTAAACTTCTTGTCTTAAATTTATTTCTGCAAAAATATTTAGGGGTTTCTATTCATAATTTTTTTAAAAAATAATTTAAAAATCATTTAAAAATATAAAAATTGTTTTAAATACCCCAATATTGAATGCATTTTGTTTGGGTTGTTATAATTTCTTTTCAGTAAAAAATTCGTTTCATTATCTTAATTATTTATAGATTGGGATAGTTTTTTTATGTGCCACTCATTTAACATTATGGCACCTTAACTTTGCATGTCTCTAACTCCCCTAATAATGCTTAAAAATTAACAAAATTTGGCATTTCGAATTAACATAGGTCGTAGATTTGAAATATGAACTCAAAAAGGGGTGTTGCTATTGGAAATTTTAAAGTTAGCAACATTTTTAATATGAAGACGGCCCCTTATGCAAATTTTGTGTCATACAATTAACTCAGAATGTTAATTGTTCACAATGTCAAAAAGATCCGATTCTATTGGGTGACTAACGGCTGAAATAATCACTAGTGGTACTTTTTTTATTTCCGCAGCTGTACCACATGCGGAGCAAAAGTAATCATTCTAGACAAAATACTCTCGTAGTAATCGATTCGGACAAGAAAAATTTCCTAATAAAGACACACATTGGATACGTTCTTGACAACATGTTGCTTGCTCTTGATATGAAAACAGGTGCGTAGCGGTAAATACTTTTTCCAAAATATATATCATTTATGTCTTCGTGGGAGATCAATTATTAAGAAAAGTCTTCCAATAAGAGTCAAATAAATATATAATTATAAAAAGAAACGTTGTAGGCGTGTTTGTGTGTACCTTATAAACTTTTAAACTAGACATCTATTTGCGTCGTAACTTGACGCAAATATATATTTCATGCTCAAGTTACGATTTTTCGTCAGAGTTCAAATTATTCTATTTTTGGAGAACATTTGAGTGAACACATAATAATCATTGCATGATTTCACATACTGCAATAATGACGAAGCTGCGTAAAGGTCACGCCATTTGCAAACAATAGTCCTTTAAAAACTCATTAAATGATATCATTCACACTAGTAAAAGTTGAATTATATTACTCAGTAATTGTCTTTAACGCAATCTATGCATCAAATTTAGTTTTAAAAAAACACCCACAATCCTCCTACAATAGTTTATTACGTCAGGCGTGGCTTTCATGTGGAGCTGTGAAAAAAAAGTACCTCTGTAGTGAATATTTCGACCGTTAGTCATCCTATAGAATCGGACCTTTTTGACTGTGAACAAATAACATTCTGAATTAATTGCATGACACAATATTTTAATCCGTCTTCATATTAAAAAAAGTTACTTTAAAATTTCCAATGGCAACATCCAATTTTGATAATTTAGAAATATTAAGCATCCTCGAAAACCCTGAAATCTCAGTTTATATTTGGTAGAATATTTGAAAAAGTTATTCAATCGAATCACTTAATGACCTTTAGGAACCATTTCTAAAATAACGGGCGTAGTCTGTAGGTTTGTTGAAGGGAAAAAATAAACGTTTGGTTTAAGATCTAGAGGAGTCTTACAAGGGATGCATACTGCATAGTCAATGAGGATGAAGTCCTGATGTTATTTTTAGACAACTTTTCATTTTTTTTAATTCGGAATATTTTAAAAAAAGTAGGTATTGACATGGTAGTCTGTCCAAGGTATCTATCTGTCTACCCGTACTTCGTTGCCGAAATCGGTTCTATCCATCGGATCTTAAGGCTGCTCATCACCCCTATACCCCGTCCTCCTTCGATCGGGCTTGCTAATGTTAAGTCTATGGGGAAAAATGGTTTTTGTTCCAAAACAAGTCAAGAAATTATAGGAATATTTTGATGCGTTTTTTTTAAATTCAAAAAAATCCAATAAAGTAGTGCTTTTAGAGGTTATTTTTTTGAAAACGTTATTAACATTTTTTTTTTAAATCTAAATTTTCTTCTATTAAAAAAAAGGCAAGTGACGTTTTTAAAAAAATAACCTCTAAAAGCACTACTTTATTGGATTTTTATGAATTAAAAAAAAACCGCATCAAAATATTCCTATAATTTCTTGACTTGTTTTGGAACAAAAACCATTTTTCCCCCATAGACTTAACATTAACAAGCCCGATCGAAGGAGGACGGGGTATGGGGGTGATGAGCAGCCTTAAGAATTATTTTTTATCATAGAAAGGTATGTCAGCAGAGACCTAACTTACAAACTTTTGGTTCTTCTGTCTGTAGTCCGGACATCTGCCCTCTTGTCAGTTTTGACGAATGACCCATTAAATTAGCATTAAAATACAATTCTTAGTCATTTAAATTGTTGATGCCACATAAACAATTTTGAGGAATATTAATTTTTTCCATACAGATCGGTCCGGAATGACGTCATAAAATATAGCACAATGTGATTTCTTGAATGTTTGTTATTTGTTTACTAAGGAAGCGGCTCACAGTATTACTTTTTCTTCTTAAATAAGTTCGCAACTGAATGCTTGGTTTGTCTATATTTGTTCTAAGGTTATAAATCTTGCGCGGACGTGGTCATAGGTAACAATTAATGTTACTAATACATTTGTGTTTCGATTCGACGACAATTTCTAAATTATTAAAATCGGGTGTTGCTATTGGAATTTTTAAAGTTAGTAACTTTTTAATAAGAAGACGACCCCTTACAAAATTTATGTGTCATGAAATTAACTCTGTATGCTACTGTTCTCAAAATTTTGTCAGGTATAACCTTCCGTGATCTCACATTTCGAAGAGAACATGGTCTTAAATGTGCTAATGTCTTAATTATTTTGATGCAACTATTTATTAATGCTAACAATTATAAATAATATTAGCTAAGTATTGCAGAAATATTTAACAAAAAAAGAGACTACACTGCAATCTAATGTGCTTTAAAGGTTTTTTTTTAATTTTATCTCTTCCATTAAAAACCGATATAGTTTTGTAATTTCAGCACAGCTAAAAATTGAAGTAAAATAATCCAATATTTCGACACATTTTAACCCAAAAAAGAAATGCAGAAAATTGGATACTTCTTTAAAGCTGTGAAATTGTATTTTTAATGGCCAAAAGCTATCTTTATACATTGAAAAATGCTTGGAAATTTTATTAACTATAGAGTTTGTCATCCAGCAATAAGCAAATATGTATACCGCCGCACCATTAAAACAAAACACTTTAGAACGAGACATAGAAAATTTCAGTATCAGTTTCAAAATTCATCTTTACGCTTTAATGTTCTCCTTAAACACGAATAAGCATTTAGTAATATTAAAATGTAGAATATCATAACTGTGGTAATATTTATGATAAAATGGACCTATAAAATGCATAGAAAATAAAAATGTGTTTAATGGAATTGAAAACAAAAACTCATTGAATTTCAAAATACATTAATATTGTTAGACTACATTCAATATTAATAGGCTCACTAATATATCAAAATTAGAACAGAACGTTCAAAAAAATAGAATGGCGAATTTTAAATTGATTAGATGAACCAGGCTTTTTTTTGTATAAGTTTGTTATAAGTTTGATTAGCAGCAAAATGCCTGATATTGAAATATTAACTGACTTTGTGTTATTATATTGTTACATTTTGAATAAAATATAATTCCAAGTTAATGTTATTCCAAAATTCTTAAAGTATTATTATCTAATCGACTTACTAAATTACTCCGGATACAAATGTTTTCTCCTAAGTATATAAAAACAAAATTTTCTAAGCAAATATTATAAGGTTTAGGCCTATCCAAATTTTCCCTTGTAAATATTCCATAAATTGTTTAAATTCCTTCAAGTTCAAGCTATATTTAAAAAAAAATACCACACCAATTTCATATATCTTCGAAATGCATCACGTATATTTCAGAATTACTTTCGAAAACAGAGAGAAAGAAAAAAAACTCTTCTGTGTTTCAAATTTAGACCTTTTCTCACATTCCTTTGTCAATATACCTTTTTTCTTCCAAATTTAAACGATACGTGTCACTGAATTTCATTCCAGTTGCAGTAACATTCCAATGAAAATAAAAGACTCGTGTTTCTTTATCAAATATATACGTCGACAATCTTTATAGACCACACAACTTCTTTAAATTACTGATCGGGAAAGAGTCAAAATATGCGAAGGGTGTATTGAAAAACTCAAACACTCCAAAACCTAAGATACGGTTACGGGTTCGGTCCGTTCATTTGCGACTTTTGATAATGGTAAATCAAAAGTTTTAAAGTTTTTTTTTTATTTTTTTATAATAATTTCACACTGTGACATTGCTGGAAATGAAGCAGCAGACAGTTTGACGAGATAGGGATGCACCATTATGAAGACCCATGTGAGGAAGTTTGCTACAGATCAGTAGCTTCGAACATCAACCGATCTCTAAAAGAGTTCGAATATTTCCAACTTAAGAAGAAATAACAAAAGACAACACCTGGAACTCGTCTATCCGCAACCTCCCACATACAAAGCTGTTGTGCTGCTTTTCGTATAGCAACAATGCATGACTGCCTCAATGCACATCTCCACAAGCTGAGAATTGTAAGCAGCCCTGCCGGCATTTAGTTGACTGCACTGATCAACTCCACTGGCCTGAAGAAAAGAACAGATCGTTCTTTTTATTCGTTGTTCACTTAGTATCCACATGTTTTTAATCTCCATTTTAAGATGACGAAAGAAACAAAAAAAATAGAATTTAACTATTTTCTTTTTTTTTATTCTTCTTCAAAGTTTCGAAGATCAAATAAAACAAAACATTAAGAAAAACGGCTTCAAATTAATTAAATCTTAGAAATCATAATGGTTTTATCAAACCTAAATTCCGTACTAATTACTTTTTATTTATAAAAAATCTTGTAAATATTTTTGTAATAAGAAGTTCTGAAAATTGGATTGTAAAATAACAGCATTCTAAGAAGAACTGGACGATTTTTGTTTACTGTATGAGCCGTGCAGTTGACTTGTACCCGCCCTGCCTGCCCCCTCTGCACCGGCGTCAGGCGATGACTTCAGATCACCTCCATCTATGACCTATGCAGAAGGAAGAGTCCATCTATTGGGAGGCTAGAAAGCTGCTCTTCAGGCTCGCGCCCTGATTTGAATATATGTTCTATCTTTATTGTTCTCAATATCAACCTCCCGTATTTTTTATCCCGTTTTGAGCACACGATGACACCATAGTTACGTACCTCGTAACTTGACAGTGGTTCTAAATTATGAACAATTAGTTATGGCTGTTATAACAATAAGTGTGCCGCCTCGGTGGCTGAATGGTTAGTGTACTAGCCTTTGGAGCTGCTGAGGTCGGGTTCGAGTCCCGGTCAGGCATGGATGTTTGTGACAGTCAATAAATGTTGTTATTTGTCTATGTGTTATTCATTTCTTTGTGACTGTAAAATTTCTTTCTGTGTCTGTCCCACTTGACGAAAGCTTATAAGCGGTTCTCTGAGCAAGCACACAAGCTGGAATATATATGTATCATACCATACCATACAATAAGTGGCTAGAAAAAGATTACCAGAATCGTTCAACTCACTCAACCCCGCGCAACTATTTAATTTATCATGATTTTTATTTCCTTATTTAATTCCGTTATCCTCCAGTACCTGGTATTTCTTCGGTATTGTTCCGCCGGGACAATTCCAATCGGAAAAACCTTTTAAAGAGAACGTATTTCCGAAAAATACGCTCTTTAATTTAAAATATTTAGGTTGCTTTTAAAAGCTAATGATACGGACGACATAGTTAATTTGTTAATGACGCCATAAAACAAGTAGGTTTGTAACAGAATCTGCCTTTTAGACCGATTCCACACAACATTTATGCTCAATAGGGGGGAAAAAGCACCTAACAAGGATTCGATTCTATATTAAACACGCTAATTTGGGCTAGTTTCATTTATTTTGTCTTGAAAATTCAAATAATATTCCTCGGTGTTGTGGAGGCCAAACATTTAATGTCAACTTACAACACAATTTAAGCAATATATCACCTTCAAAAGCTAAATAAACCGAATGATTTTTAAATAATACTAATTGAAAAGCGAAAATAAAACCCCATCAAAATCAAAATGAAATAATAGTTTTGAATCGTCATTATTCATTCTTAAATGCTTAAATGTAAATGAAAAATCATTCTAATATAATGTTTGAGTGGTAATGTAAAAGGAAAATGACGTTGCTATGCTTTTTAAAGTTTTGCATTTTTAAAAAGATATTTGAACTACTTCGATTTCTTTTTTCTTTTTTTTTTTGCTATTTACAATGACTTCCAGTTCCGATGTGTTGAATTGTTTGACGCATCATACTTGTCTATAGTAATGGTTTTTGTAGTTAAAAAAATTTTTGGCTGCGCAAATAGGTAAAATTAAAATAAATGAACCAGATAAAATTGTGTACTTTAGTAACGCGACTGCTTTTAGTTGTATTCGTGTCAAAATAAGGTAACTAATGACTATTGAGTTATGCGTCATATATTGTATTCACCATGGCTTGCAGGTTTTTTTTTTTTTTGATAGTTCGAATATTTTCCACAATAAAAATATTTTCTTAAATATTTATTTTATAAAATTAAATTTATTTTTATAATTGTAAACCAGTCAGTGTGTGTCAACATTAAATTCATGCAATTTCAATCCCATTAAATTTTAGAGAACTTGTCATACGCTATTGCATCCTATATTTTTTTAAACGAAGAGTTAAAAAATTTGCCCCGGTAAACTCGGAAGATGTCGTATAGTGACACACATTTCCGGATTGCTCTTTGTACTGGGGCTCAACATGTCAGGATACAACCACTTTCTGTCAAAAACTATATTTTCTTTTTGGAAAGGTAGACGTAGAATGGTCGGTTCCCTTAAAATACATAAAAGTAAAAACTATGCAAATAAAAATACAAATCGTGGGAAACTAGACCCGATCTTCCCTCTATATATTGCGACTTTTTTATCTAGATTTTTTTAAATAATATAATAGGCATACACATAGTGATGATCTCCGTCTGTATCCCACTTCCAAATTCTAATCCAAGCAGAAGTCCCCTTCCTGTAGAGTAAATAACATAAATAATGCGTGTTAAAAAGTAATTTTCACTACAACTTTTAACATTGAATAAAAAGAAATTAGTAATATATTTGATCTCCACTTACTGCAATTAAAATATTCAACCAATTATAATGCATATGATTTGTTTTTAAATTTAAAAAAAAATCCACTGTGAGTCATACTACTAAAATCTTCAGTTAGATGAACAAAAAAAAACGTAAAGCTCTTTGCATTCTGCATTGATTCATTGTAACATAAATTTAAAAAAAAATAAGCATACTAATCATAACTCCATCTTTAAGCGGTTCTCTGAACAAGCACACAAGCTGGAATATATATGTACCATACCATACCATACACCATCTTTATTGTTTATTCAGTGTAAATTGCACTAAATATGTAACTATACGGCTTAAACTTTTCGTAAAATGATTTGTAAATATTTTAGGGAATTGTGTTATTCTAAAATTATTATTCGATCTATCGGCCTATGCAGCCGAAAATGTCCAACGTATAATACCCCATGTGGAGGAAGTGCACGCTAAATATCCTTCAAATATCGTATTTCACGATTAACGCAACGAAACTGACCACACAAATGTGGTAAACATTCCACTTCATATCTCATACAACTCGATAGGGGATGGAGGGGCCTGTTGATAAAGACTTTCGCCTTGCATGAGATAGGGAGGGCATAGCTAAAATAACAGCCGACCTATAAAGGGCTCGTGCAGCCAAAAAATTTCGGAAGAATAATAACACGTGTAAAGGAAGGACATTTTAAATGTCCACCAAATTCCCAACGCATGCGAGGGGCTGGGGATTCCAGTCGGTCAAGCACTCGCTTAGCATGCGGAAGGTCCCAGGTTCGGGTCCGGGCATCGCCAAAATAGCTGCCGACCTATAAACGGCCCGTGCAGCCAGAAATGTCCGACGAATAATACCCCGTGTAAGGGAGTGCACGTTAAATGTCCTTCAAAGTCCTAACGCTGCGTACGATGTCGCCCTTAACGGTTGCGTTGGGTGCCTATTCAGGTGTTGGCTCGTCACCTGACTGTGGTTCTAAAATACGACGCCCGTCGCCAATAGCCCTCGTGTAGCTCTAGTGCGACGATAATTCAAACATAACCTAACAAAACATAACCCAACGCATGCGAACGATGTCGCCCTTAAAAATTGCATTGTGTACCTACTCATGTGTCGGCTCGTAACTTGACTGTGGTTCTAAATTACGACTCCCGTTTCCAATAGCCTTCGTGTGTAGCTCTATTGTTACGATTATTCAAACTGATCCTAACCCATACAACTGGATGGGAATAGCTACTCTACGTTAAATTTTCGCCAAAGAACTTCGCCAAAAGCCACCGACGCCAAAATTAAATCGACCATTAAGTCATCTTAACACCAGAAAACAAAACAGATATTCATCTTCTTGTATGATTGGAAAAGTTTTACAAAGTACAAATTCCCTATTTATGCTGAAAATATTCCTTAATATCCTCATTTCTTCCCATTTTTAAACATCAATTAAATTCGGAAACATATTTAAAAGCTAGTTGAGGAAATCTGATCCAATGTATAAAAAAATCAAAAAGATTTAAAATCAATAAATAAAATAAAATAATCATATTCAATTAAAAATCCGGCAAATTAAACCCAAATGCTCTATTTTTCTTAATTTGCGTTCACACTGAATGCGCTGAAATTTCTTAATTGAAATAATAAGTATAAATTTCAATTCTACAATGCGATTATTACTATGGGGAAATCAGCCCACGCTTTGCACTACTACACCCATTTAGGTTCGAATTTCAAAAAAAAAAAAAAAAAATGCTCCTCAAATAACGCCTACGATATGAAAAGAATATTTTCCTGAAATTTGTAGCTGTACACACACCTCCAGTAGTCTGGGCTGGGCGTTAATACGTCAGTCAGTGAGTCATTACTTTGCCTTTTATATATATAGAGATATAAGTTTGGCATATCATCCAGTGTATTACAACTGGCAGTGCAAAAAAAATTTATCCTTTCCGCAAAATCTTTAAAAAAAACGAAAATATTAGTCTTTTATTAACCGATTTGAAATCCATGTGAGGATACCATATAGATTCTAAGTATTTACAATTCATTTTTCATGTAACATAATTTGCCAGGGTCTATTTTCTTCATTTGTCTATTTGTTCATGCTATAAACTTAAGCAGAAAGCTTATTTTCACATTCTTGACAATCGAAAGCAAGCTTGCCAATCGTCATTAAGGAGTTAAATTAACATAAAGTTACAGCGATATCCTTATAAAAATAAATTTTCCATAACAGACGGTCAACATTAAAAGCAAATGAAAATTACCACCCACACTCCAAGCCATTAATGCCCAGTGTCAAAGTACAACACTTTAGAACAAAACTGAAACGGGTGACCTTGAATCAATAAAGTTTTCAATGGCACTTGGCCGGCTACCTGTTTTAACCTATGCTTCGATTCTAAAAGAAATTCGAAGTAATAATTAACGTGTTTCATGAATGTCTAGTGGGGTTTCTAATTGGGGTCTACGCCCAGATCAAAAGTTACGTGCTTCTTTCTCGACGTTCGAAAGTTCTGATTTCCCTGAAGACTCTTTCACTCACACGGAGGTGGCACGAAAGTGAAATAAGGAGGCAGAATAAAGCAGTTTATAATATGAACTGAAATACTACTCAAAGTGCAAACGTTTCTCAAATATTGTGACCAATTCTGGCTCCAGAGAAATGGCGGAAGGAGCGTGCAGACACCAAATATTTGGTACGTAGAATTGGCAAAAAAAAATTAGATGCGTAAGTATGTACCATCGGTAAAGCTAGTTTAAACCTTAAAGTATCAGAGCGTGGCCACAGCAATAAAATAAATTATAAGTGTTTATATGGAGTAGGTCTCCCAGTATTCAAAAGTGGAGTCGCAAAAACTTCTACTTTCCAAAGCATAACTAAAATTATCTAACAAAACTAATATTATCTTTTCGCTAATTGGCGACTTTTGACAATCATAAATTGAATTAAATTGATTTCTTCAATAAACGGATCCAAAGTCTTATTCATACTTTGAAGAAAGTGAATATTGAAAAGGCACCCTTCGTACTACAGAACGTTGGTAGAGTCTTGTTGAAAAGCTTATCTTATATGGTATGTCCACTTTGGAACAATTTATGTGTAAAAATTACGATCCTGACTTCGCGTTTAAACTTTATGTACCACAGTTTTCATACGAATGTGCCACTGAATATTTGCTATAGCAGCAAAAAATTCTCACGTGAATTTCATTTAATTGGCTCTTTTCCTCAATTTTATTTTACCATGAAGATTCCACACGGCTTCTCAAAAATGATTCAACCAAATGTGGCTTTGAGAACACGAAACTTCGCCACACAACCACTTCGATGCGCTGATCTTCTGTTGCGGAAGTACTGACAATGCATTACTCATAAACGAAATTATGGTTCGTAAAATTAAAATTATACTGCAGATATGTCTTTTAATAAAAATAATACACCAGGGAGAAAGAAGATAAATGAAAAACTTAGTCTTATTTCGCTTTCGAACAAATAAATGTATGATCTTTTTTTTTTTTGTTTCCTTGAATTTTCCTTCCTATTGCTTGCTTTTAAGTCGCGTTTCTGAACCTTGGTATATCATATAAATTTATTTACTGAAATAGAGTTTTACTTTTCTGTGCAATTAGGTCACACTTCCGGTAATCTTGTATTTATTCCTTGATTGTGATAAAATGATGAGCTAAAGGGAGCAATAGTAAAGCTTTTTTGAGTACCTTTCTTGATGACCCCTTTGTAATACCTATACTTAAAATACCTATACTTATAAAATAGGTGAGCAAAAAGAAACTTGTTCCACTTCTGATTAAAACAAAATATTAATAACAAATTAACATTTTTATTTCTATAAAAAAGCATTTTTTCATGGAAGCTGACAAACCAATTTTTTATCAAAAAAGGTTATCAAGATCCAATATGCCCTAAATATCTAGGGCAGTGGGTAAAATGGTTTTTATCGAATGTTTAAGATCTCGGAAGTGATAAATTATTCCTAGGTCTACTTTTTTCATTAGCTTTAATAAATAATAAGTCTAGAACCCAATTAACCTATCCCTAGAACTCTTAATATCCCAAATGTATTCAAATTTAATTAATAGTTGACGCAGTTGTTCTCAAATAAAATCTGAAATAGGTTATGATATTTACTTGCATTACTTATAACTTGAATCCTAAAAAAATATCTAAACAATATTGAGATAATCAGTTTTAACTAAGTATACAGATTCAGCATTCACGAAAAAACTAGACGGTATTCCCACTTAAGTTGACAGAAAAATCTTCAAATGCAGTGTGATAAATATGACAAAATGAAACTTGTCAATCAAAAGTATACATTCCAAATTATACTTAAATTTTTGTGAACCAGACCAATATATTTCTTTCTGAAAGTCTCATGAAAAAAAAATTAAAAACTAATTTAATATTACTCTAGGCTTGTTTGAAAACTCAATTATTTAAAACTTTAAAAAGATATTATTCGATTGGATTGAAGTCAAATATCAAAAATAATAAATTCATATCTCATGTCATTTTGTCTACAAGTGGTGTCAACTGACTGTTATTCCAGTTTTTTTTTAAACATGTTTGCATTTACCCTAACGCATCAGTTTTTTTTTTAATTCTACATTTGTCAATATCCTAATATACATATACTTACTTCTCCTTTATTACTCATTACTTAGTAGTTAACATTGCCGGTCCACTGGCGCAATAGTTAGTGTACTAGCCTTTGGAGCTGCTGGGCTAGGGTTCGAATCCCGGTAAAGGCATGGATGTTTGTGCTTGTCAATAAATGTTCTTATTTGTCTCTGTGTTTGTTGCGTCCTTCTTTGTGTGTCTCTTGTGACTGTCTCTTCTGGCGAGCGGGGTAATGGGCCATATAGCCTACTCTCTTCCCTTCTAGAGGGCGCAATTCACTGTCATTTGTCATTAATAAAGCTGGGGGGAAAAACGTTCCACCCTTCGTTTCTCGGCTGCAATTAGTCAAGAAACTTTGTGAAAGGTGTCATTTTTCAGGAAATAGCGTAAGGAATCGAGCACTGGCAACAAAAATTGTATAAGGGGTCGTCTACATAATAAATATGTACCAACTTTGAAATTTCCAATAGCAACACCCAATTTTTTTTACACAAAAATGTTCAGCACCTTCATAATACCCCATGTACAAAAAAATAATTATTTATATTGCATTGCTTGCTGAGCTATAATCATTCAAAGTTGAACGCCCATAATGTTAAAAAAAGTTTCATAAACTTTTATTCATATCTCCATAAATAAAAGGAATTAAACAAAGATTTTTTCCTATTATATACTTCTTAATCTTCCAAAAACAAATCACACAAGTTTTTTCATCAATTTTTCATTTTTAATAATTTTTTATTTAAATTTAAATAAGAAAAAATAAAACATGAATAGCAACCCCAAATTTTTTTTTAGCATAAATCGATAAAGTAGACCAAGTAGAACCAAAATGCCAATAATTTTAATTCAACGACAATTATTTGCCGAGTTATTGTAAAAAAACTAAAAAAGACGAATTTTAGGGATCGTGTAAAAAATTACTTGGCGAATTTGATCCTAACTTGCGTTATCGTTTGGTGGTTGAAAATCGCTTGTTGATAAATGTTTATTCAAATTATTGATGTCCGTCAAATATCTAAATATCTATTCCTATTTCAAGTACATGCAACGTATTTTGTTTGTCGAATTAACTTTAAATTATATCGATTACTATGTTTTTAAATATGTATTATTTCCAATAGAATTTCAAAAAGTGTGTTTAATATTAAATATTAAATATCCTAAAATAATAATGGAATTCGATTTTCAGTACATTTTATTGTTGCCACATTGTTTATTTAAAATGCCCACTTGCCTTAATTAAAAATCATTCTGAATAATTTTATTTTGCTTTCCTTAAATATCGTGTTAAGGTTGTTTTCCCCTCGTTTTGTAATACGTGGTTTATATTACCGGTAAAGTGCGACAAATTTTAAACAAACGTTTTGCAGCAATATAAATGAAACAAAAATGTGCATAAAAATGTAAAACATAAATGCAATAATCATATTTGCCAAAGTGATTGTAACTAATCGCATTTGAAAATCTAATCATTATAAATAACCGTATATGCGACTTAATTTAAAATTATAACTTTTCATCTTCTAGTCTTTATTTTATTTCTGAATTTTAAAATAATCCAAAATTTGAAAAAAAAAACATAAAAAAATCACAATATTATTGAAGAAGGTTAAATTCTAGCATCCGTTTTCGAGATTATGTTAAGTTAGCTTGTCGTTTTGAAACGAAACAACCCGAATTTCACTTTAGAGATTTCCCCCTAAACGAGTTCAAAATTAATGCTTGAATATCTCAGCAAATAATGCAAAATAAATAATATTTTTTTACACATGGGGTATTTTGAAGGTGCTGAACATTTTTATGTAAAAAAAAAAAATTGGATGTTGCCATTGGAATTTTCAAAGTTGGCACACATTTTAATATGTAGACGACCCCTTATACAATTTTTGTTGCCAGTTCTCAATTCCTTACGCTATTTCCTGAAAAATGACAACATTCACAAAATTCCTTGACCAATAGCAGCGGAGAAACGAGGGGTGGAACGTTTTTTTTTTCCCCAGCTGTACCTAACATTGATATCTAAAAGAATACCGTATAAAACCAATTAACACCTGCCTTACCAAATAAACAAGTTGAAGTTTTTACATTTCATTTTTTGTGTAACTAAATTTGTCCTTCATACATGGTTCCGCTCGGTGGTCTTTACTTCTTAGATTTTGTTTATTTAGATTTTAAGCCGAAGCTCATTTTCGCGTAGCAAATCTTCTTGCAATCGTCGGTAAAGCGTTAATATTCAATATCACCTTTCGTTGTCGAACAAAGTTAAGGGTACAGTGGACCTTCAAATCAGTCAAAATGGCTAAAAATAAACTTTTTTTTATTTTTAAACTAAATAATAGTCTAGAAACTCTTCTACAATAATCTGAAAACAGAATTAAATTCGGTTGATTTTTAAGTGAGTTATGGTTATTTTTAGTATCAAGGGTCGTACATTCACGCCCATTTCACATACAAAGCGTCTGCTACGACGTAATAGATTCGGAATTTGTCTGCTAGCTTACAGCCACACATTAATTTATTTGATAAGATAGATTAGGTTAAATGTACTTCTACTTCAACTTAACATTCGTGTTATGTTTTGTTTGTTTTCGCAATTCGAACGTGTCTTTTTTCAACAATATTTTTGAAGAATTTTGCTTAGTGTTTTGATTTTCGTTGTCTGGTTTTTGTTTTCAAAATGTGCACTTTTGTCTTCTTATGGATGCAATTGTTCGGAAGCCGACAGGTCGTCCGAATAATAATTAATAGCTGCAAATGCTAGAGCAAGGTGTTAGTCTTCTAAGAAGCCAATAGTGTAACTACGAATGAAAACTCTGGTTACATAACTTCAGAAAGTGGTGCAAGTTTTACTCTGATTAAAAACAGTCTGTCAAGAGTTTACTGTAGTTACTATTTCTTTAATTTGCATAAAATGGATAAATAATTTGGTGTCAATACTAAAAACAATTCAAAAACTTTTATCTGCTCATCTATGATTTTTTTTTTTGTTTGTTTTGAAATTGAAACCTTTTTTGGTAAAAACCTTTTTAGTTTGTTTATAACTTATTCTTTTATATAATTATTTATATAATAGTTACTGAACACCAAATACTGACAATATTTTATATTTCACACCATATTTGCTATGTGTCAATAAACTAATTTCCATTGGAATCATAAAAATGCCATTTTCTCCAGTACTAAAAAATATTCTACACTTTTGTCGGCAACTGATACTTTTTTCAAATTTTTATATGGTTTATATATGTCAACCTATACATACATTTGCATTCATAAGGTAACAATTTATTATCCAATTTTAGCCTGTTAAATTCATTTTATTCACACCAAAAGCTATAATAAACACCTCTCTAACAAAAGTGCGTTTTTCTCAGTTTGTTATTTTTAGTTGTGGACTATAATTCAAAAGGTTCCATGCGCATTAGTTTTTCAGTTAGATCCTTGAAACTTTCTGTAACTGGTCGTTATACTTATTGAAACTCATTTTTGCATGTTTTATATATGCAAGTTGAATAGTATTTTTGATATTATAACTATTGCTTGGGAATATGAGTATTTTTGAATTTTTTTAAACGAAAATGCAAATATATCCAATTTTTTTGAAAAAAATTATTTGTTACTAATTTTATATATGCAAAATGTTATAAAGATTTATATTACGCTCCTAAAAATGCAAAAATTATTAATTTTTGAAACAAATTGTTGCGCATGGAACGTTTTAAGTTTTTAATTTAAAAAATTAAATTTTTTGAATAAATTGAAAAGTTTTTATTATTTTCAAATGAAATTTTTTTTTACTGTTATATTGAAGCATCATAAACAACCAGTAAAAAATTTATAGCATTTGCATTAAAACTAAAAAAAAAGTTTTTCAAGGTCCACTGTACCCTTAATTAACAATTCAACCATAATGTCTATAATTATTTTTGTGACTAGAGTGATATCTATCATGGTGGTTTGGCACTCTAAATTAACGTACCCTAATAAATGTTATGTAGGGAACATGAATTTTTTACAAGCAATAGTTTGGAGCAAAAGAGTGATTTCGTTACTAGTCAAAATGGGAAATACAAACAGTGTTGAATATTCATAAGGAAACGTTATTAAAATAATTTTAGACGATATGATTTTGTTTATTCTTTTTTTAACTCTCCAGCATTCTGAAAGTATTGATACAATATTCTTGAAAAAAAAAATGTTTTAGCATATTTTACATGGATTAATCGCTTATGGGGAAAATATTCAGTCGTTTGGAAACGTTGCTTCAAAGAAAAGTTTCTTAACACAGTTTATTAATAGCGACAATGTGAAATGTATCGGAAAAATTACATTCAAAAAGATATTAACAAAATCAACTTAGGCTGAGACATGATAATTTGTTCTAGAAGGTAATTAATGATATAAAAAAATGAGAAAGTGAGAAACTATAAACTAATTAAACTAAATATATTTCAAGACTGGGATTGTCTGAAGTCTTGTTGATTAAAATAACAAGGACTTCTATAATTACAAGGACTATAGTTTTCGGGTAGTTCTCATGCGTTAATGTATTAAATTGATGAGAATATGACTCCCATCTTTTTAATTATAATACTCATTGTAATGTTTAACTTCTGCGTAAATATTTATTTTAAAGGAAATAAAAATTATTTGTGGAACGTAGTTATTACCATTATTATTAATAGATATATATTTTTAATTTCATTACAATAACATAAACTCTCTATATCTGTTAATATTTTTGCATTTTCTGTTTTATTAAATATGAGTCGGTTAGTGCAACACTACACCAAGTCCATTAGCAGAGTTGACACACTCTTCATCACATAGCGGATAAGGGGGAGAGTGGGGGGGGGGGGTATAAAGTAGTGTTGAAATTAGCACTTTATCACTTTAGTAATACTTATGGGGTCTGGTACATCACAAACAAACCAAGCTCCACCCCGTTCAAAAGGTCCATTCAACAATGCTATTTCTATGGCACAATATTCATAAGGCTGTAACAGAATCTTTGTGATTTACATATTTTAAACATTGTTTGGGTTGAATATTATACAACACCTTTTTATTTTAATCGGACCATGTTGAAGTTGCACAATTAGTTAAGTATGGAACATATTATATATTTAAAATATTATATATTTGAGATTTCATAATTGCAAACAAGCCCATTATACATAAAAATAGTGATAAGAAGCTGAATTCTTACCATGATATTCGGGCTCTTCAATACTTGTTATTTTCTTGATGGAAGGAAAAAGGGGGAGCCTTTTGAAAGGAGTTTGAGAAGTTGGCCACTTCAGGGTAAGGGATAGGAAAGGAGATCAGCGGACAGACAACATAAAGAATTTGTTATGGGTTATAATTGTAGCGCTGGTATAATTCAAGTACACTGCTCAAAACAATTAGGGGAGCGCATGGCTTCGTTTAAACCCTTTCACTCCGAATGATTCCATTGCAAATAATCAGCTTGCGATTTTTTTTCTGTCTAAGTTTAATTCGCCAGTTATGTATAGTGAGATGGAAGAATCATGTCTTTGAAGAATTTAATAATTTTTGTTTTATTATTAAATGAAAATATGAAAAATATGGCAAAATAAAATTCACTCTAAAACAGTTTTAGAAAAATAAATTGACCCTTAATTTTTCATGCTTGCATTTTTTAGATGTTTAAAAATATATTTCAACTTTTTTAACAAATAAAGTTTTGAAAAATAATTTGTTAGAATTTATTAAAAAAAAGTTATGATTCCAATTTTTCCCCTTAAATTTTAATTTAAAAAGGCAAAAAATTTTCTCCTGTTTTTTACTATTTCATTCTGGATACATAATGAACCTATTTCACCAATTTTAGATTTTTAGAACGAAAATTAAAAAGTTGGGAGTGAAGTAAAAGTTGGAAGTAAAACGTGCTCCCCTAATTGGTTTTGAGCAGTGTAGATAGTTGATCAACATCCATCCAGATCGATTTTGTGTTGTAAATTATTTTGGTAGAACTACAATATAGTATAACAATAAGAGGATGCACACATATTTTGTTAATAGAGCCATTATCCTTTATTTTTCATCGATTAAAATTTGTCGACAGCACAGTCGAATCATTCGCCCATTCATGTCCACCAAAGTAATAGACTGCAGTTTGTTGATAAACACGCCTTTTAGTCTGTAATATTAGTTGAATCAAATTGCCTTCCTGATATATGTAAATAAACCTAGTCTACTATACCCATATGATATTCAATTCGAAGTTTCATAACGTGCCAATTATAAATTCCTTTCCAAATTCAGAAACAGAAGCCTTTAAAAAGTTCATTTTCGATATCATCCTACACTCTTCGAGCATGTATTCAAAACAATTTGAAAAGCGTGAAATGATTGTCCATAATAAGTGCAAAATGTCAGTGATGATTGTGGAATCTATAAAGTTGTGACTCGGCTACCTTCTCATTACACAGTACACTCTAAAAAAAATCTGTAAGGTTACTAAGAATTCTCTAGGAAACTCAGCTTCCATAAGTTTTTTTAGTAATGTTACATAAGAAATATGTGTATATATTACTAATTAAAGCTTAGTATCCAATACAATCATTTAAATTGCAAGCATACTATAAAAACTTCAGTAAACGTTACAAGATATATTCTAGTAATCAATACATCCACTTATGTAGTAACTTTACTAGGAAAACCTTAGTAACTAGCAGTTTCAAAAATGTTAAACAAGAGGGCGCCACTAATTTTCGTTTCGTCAAGTATTATTTCGACTTTTCCGGAGCAAGTCGCAGGACAGAACTCGCAACCTCAAGATTTGCTCGCGCATCCTTCAACGAGAAGTAGCACGTTTGTCCACTCGGTCATCGGGACATGCAGATCCTTTGCGTTTAAATAATGAGGTTAAAATCTTGATCGATATAAAGCTTTCGGATATGAAGTTTTAGAAATAATTTAACGCAATTTGTATGTATGTACTAAAATAAAAAAAAACACGTTTTTCGGTTTCTCATCGTTGAATTATCGATTCGTTATAATTTTTCGATGAAACGTACATTGATTGAATTTTCACCTTTGACCGATATCGAATCATACTTTTATCTCTTAGTCTCGTACACTTTCAATTTACGGACGCGATCACCGGCTAGTTTTTGCTAAATCCGATGGCCGATCGAACAAATTTCGAAAAATAAAACAATGCAACAAGGGAAACTACGCATCTCTCAGGACTGGGGAGCCCAGTCGGTTAAGCACTAGCTTAGCATGCGGAAGGTCCCAGGTTCGGGTCCGGGCATCGCCAAAATAGCTGCCGACCTATAAACGGCCCGTGCAGCCAAAAATGTCCGACGAATAATACCCCGTGCAAGGGAGTGCACGTAAAATATCCTTCAAAGTCCTAACGCTGCGTACGATGTCGCCCTTAACGGTTGCGTTGGGTGCCTATTCAGGTGTTGGCTCGTCACCTGACTGTGGTTCTAAAATACGACGCCCGTCGCCAATAGCCCTCGTGTAGCTCTAGTGCGATGTTACTTCAAACCAAACGCATCTCTCAAAAAGATAACCAGGTGGCGCTGTAAGCGTTACATCAATTTACTTAGTATTGCTTAGTATTACCACAGTAGTCTTTAGGTTACAGATGATTTTCTAGTAAATGGTGAAAACCTGTAAAGTTTCTAAGTAATCGTTAGTAAATTCAAGCCAAATTTTTTACAGAGTAGTTTGCGGAAAAGTGAAGCATATCGCGTCGGTTCGTTTCATAGGGGAGACCGGGGTTAGTTGGCATAAGTTGTTAGTTGGCATTGTGCCTTTAAAAAAATTCACAGTTTATCAAGAACGCTACTGAGCCTGTCACATGATCGTCATTTAAACGTCCAACTTGCATGAGAACGCCAGTTGGATCCAGCCATTGCCCTTAGAGGAAGGATGGAAAACGTGATTTTCATATAAGAAAGTAAAATTTTGATTATTCAGTATTTGTCGTTTTGTACAGTAGTATAGTCATTCAGGAATAACATTCACAAGTTTTTTGTATCTTTGGGCATTTAGCTACGAGGTTATAAGTCAATTTCTGCTGTAGTTGATAAACAAAAGTTTTGGTCGCCATGTTTATTTTACTTGCTCTATTGGGGTTAGTTGGCATAGGGACTCGGGGGCTAGTTGACATAAGCTGGCGGGGTATGCCAACTAACCCCGCAAAAACGGGTAAGTTGACATAAGTATGCCAACATTCATAGCGACCTAATTTTAGTTAGGTATAGGCTACTTCATAATAATAAATTATTATTATTTTTATCTATACATATATAAATGCGGAAGGCGTTTTCTTTTCGCAGTCATAACTCAATAACGACCGGACAGATATTTACTTTTACTTTAGATACTTTTACGTAGATTTGCCATACTCAGAGTTTTAAAAAATGGCATAATTTAAGACTACACAAATTTCAGCTCGATTTCAAGCAAACGGTTATCTAGTTATTATTATGTAATAAACGGAAACTGTAAGTTCACTTTTTCTGCCTTACCTATCTATGATAATGTAAATATTTTTTGGTTCAGATTATGAGTCCCAATAAACGAAAAACTGAGAGGGCTACAATGACAGCAGATCATCGAAAGAGAGATGTTGAGGCACACTTACTTGAAAAAAAAAGTTTGAGAAAAGTAGCGGATGAATTTAAGGTCTCTGTTAGAAGTCTCGCATGGTATTGTAAGATCGCAAAATTAAAAATGAATTCTCTCTGCCTAAAGGGTACCAGAGGGTATTGGAGGATATGGGATAGTGCGGCAGGTGTTCATTCCTGAACAAGAATTTGCTTTGAGTGAATACCTTGTGAAGGCAAGTGACATATACTTCGGCCTGAGCCCAAAAGAGGCAAGAAAGTTGGCATATCAATATGCAGTTGCGAATGGCACTGCACATCCTAGTAGTTGGGACTCAAAAGAATCAGCAGGCGTTGACTGGTTTTCCTTTTTTCTAAAACGTCACCCACAACTTTCAATACGTACCCCCCGCGGCAACGAGTTTGGCTCGAACGTCCAGTTTCAACCCACATAATGTTCAAAGATTTTTCAACCTCCTACAGTAATGAACCAACATTCATTTACCGCCCAGAACATATGGAATGTTTAATTTTAAGCTGATTAACATTCATTATAATTACACCTTACATAAAGACGAGTAAAAACGCTTGCCTCACTTACCCCACTACATATGCCAACTAACTCCGATACCGGGGTAGGTTGGCATAGTTTGACTGGACAAGGAAAAACATTTTTCATACAAAGTGGCAACAATATATTTATTCAATTGTATGAGTGATTTGTAGCCAAAATGTTTACCTACATTAACAACTTTTTACATTTTAAATATCTTCAAACCAAAAATTTGTAAAAATTTTGAAGTGAAAACTGTGCCAACTAACCCCGGTCTCCCCTATTCCAAAATGTTCCGGTTATATTCGCCGGTACTTGTCATACGGGTGTCAATATTTATAAGTCAACTATGTAATGCATTTTTTTTTTCATCCCGAAAAAATATATTTGTATCTTTAATACTTACACATTATGGGAAAAATACTGAAAAAAAATTAACTTCATTTTAATTTAAATAATTTAATTTTTTTTTACAATTTTGCCATATTTCAAAAAACATCTACAAAATTCCAATTTTGATGAGAATGACAAAAAACTACTAAATATATATAAAAACAACCATCTTGAACTATAATTATTTTTTCGAAACAATTTATTTTTATTTGGTTTTAATGTTATTATACTTTAAATACTGACAAAGACTTAATTTCACAACAGTTAATAGCTTCACTCTTTAAATTTGAATACACTTTCACTACTGTCATCTATGAGGGTTAACAGTAACTAAAACTTCAAAAGGGAATGCAATTGATGGAAAAACACAGATTTGTCGAGAGGGAGCTCTACTTTAAGTTAGGTTAGGTTTGCATTATCGTCGCACTGGAGCTACACGAGGGCTAATGGCGACGGGCGTTGTATTTTAGAACCACAGTCAAGTGACAAGCCGACACCTGAATAGGCACCCAACGCAACCGTTAAGGGCGACATGGAGCTCTACTTTAATAGTCTTTTTAATAATAGAATAAAGTAAATTATATTACTCGCTGCCATAATGACAACAGTATGCATATTAGAGGGTTAAACTCGGCACGGGGGGGGGGGGGGGGGGGGGGTGTACATTTAATAACGGGTGACTGGTATATAATGAAAATTATCACTTCATACCAATCGATTCTCTTCTATACTGGTTACCAAATCATCAGAAAATTATAATCCCCATGATGTTAGCATTATATTTCTTTAAGTTGGGATGCCCGACTTAATCCCGGATCCTAATTTTAATGAAGTACAAACTCAATATTGATACATAAATATTTCAATTTTTATGTATTTGTAAACAACAAAGTTTTACGATATCTAAAAAATAATCAAAATCAGAAATACTATTGGAATCGAGTCGAGAAAATTCGACTAAGCATAAAAAAATCTCCTAAAGTTTTTTTTAATAAATAAAAATAATAAAATCCTACATATTAAACCAACGTGCTTTTTTGAGCTTATAATTAAATTTCAAGTGTGTTGATATCTCTTTCAAATTTAAAATTCTAAGCTTACACAGCAATGCTCAATGTTATTCCTATGGAGAAATCGAACCACGTTTTGCCCCAGACCTTATGGATTTAAATATTTAAAAAAAAAAAACTTTTTAAATGACAACTTGAGTAAAAAAGGATTAAGTTCTTAAAATTTAGACTATACACTGCCAGTAATTTAGCTTAAAATTAACTACACAAATCATAAAAATAATTGTATTCATTTATGATAAAAATTATCCTTAGTGCAATCATAAATTTGCTTGTTAATTTATATTCAAAAACAAATTTCATTACAGGATCCCTTATTTGCATTTTAATGCACTTATCATTATGTAAATGAAGAAAATAGCTTATTTTTTTTAGAACATAATATTGAACGTCAAGAATAAATAAAATTATTAATAGCAAAAAACACGACACAATAAATGGTAAGATTGAAGATTTCAGAGGGAAAATAAAGTAAATATATATATTTAAAAATATATATATTTTAATTAATTTAAAGTTTATTTAAAAAATGTATTTAAATTAATAAAAAGTTTATTTAAAAAAATATATTTTAATTAATAAAAAGTTAATTTTAAAAAAGAAGGTTCCACGTTCCACCAAGTCCTAAGTGTTAACCAATGACACCAAAAAACTATTTTCCCACACCGGGAATTGAACCCGGGCCGCCTGGGTGAAAGCCAGGAATCCTAACCACTAGACCATATGGGAGACAGAAAACAAAGATTTATTACTTAATTTGAAACATTTTATCTCTGATTGTACACCTATTTTTTCTACGCTAATAGGGTACGCACTAGAGCTATACGATTGCTATTGGGCACGAATGTTGTGTTTAGAACCACAGTCAAGTGACCAGCCGGCATGGATTATGATTGGTATAAGCACTTGAAAAACCAATTTTTGTTTTTGTAAATTGTCACTTAAGTTCCCAAGTATGCTATCTCACTTTGCACAACGGATCAGATTTACAGTACGGTAACCCTTGACGCATTTTTTCCGATTCATTTTTTTGCGGTAATCTGTCTGACTTCGACTGATGATTCGAATTTTTTGACGTCGCAACGATGAAGTTTTCGGTCAACCCTATCTGACCAGGGTTACCGTACATTAAATCTGATCCGTTGTGCAAAGTGAGATAGCACATGTGGGAACTTTATTGACGAAATTATGTTTTACCATTCTGGTTTTAGTAAACATCTTTTCAGTCTCGTAATTTGTGCATTGATGATTAGCAATAAAAAAGTTAATAAATCGTTTGGAGGAGGCGCGATATCAGGTGAGCAGGCAGGGTTTAAAAAATTAACAAGCTTAATATATCTAAAATAATAAAAGAAATAGTCTGAAAGACCTACTTGCATTACCCTCAGAAATTCGAAATTTTTAACATAGCTTCCCTTCAATACCTATGTGTGCACCTGAGGCTTATTTTTTCATATTTTTTTTAGAGAAAATAATAATTTTCTGAAAAAAAAAACACAATTTTTTTCCTTTCCTGTAGCAATCGGCTGAAAAAAATTAAAATAAACTTTTACGAAAATAATAAAAATTCATTTTTTATTTTGTTCTGCTGCCATTACCTTCAAAAATTAAATGAGTATTTAAGCAATAAATGCATAGTTAAGCTATTACTGAATTATAACTGTTGTTCAAGGTCATCGCACCTGCATATTAGTGCTTTACGTCTTCATTTTTAGCCAAACTCGCCAAGTTATTACAAAAAAAAGAGCAAAAATTTTTAAATAATAATTTACAATTATTTTGGTGCGAAGGTCTTCGCACTGGAGCTAAATGGTGTGTCTGGAGCTATATCTTTTCCTCGCCAAATTAGCAAAAATGATTTTATGAATTACAATGGTATTTATCCGGGAATTTTATAGCGTATTTATAATTTTGATTTTTAAGGTAATATAAGTAATGAGATTCTATACTCGAGCAGAAACAAGAACATAGCTTTTTGTCCTATATAATGGATTAAATGAACATATACTAGGATTGATTTGAATTTTTTTTAGTCCGTGCAAAGAACGGGTATTTACTTGCTAGTATACTATACTTGTAAGTCTAGATTCTTTATCAGAACATAATAACTTTCCTTTTACAAATAAAGATAATTAGAAAGATTCCACACGAAAGACATGTGCTTCATTTTCAAATTTATTTATGCATTTATTAGTTAAAAAGTTATATATAGTATAGGTAAAGAAAATCTTCATCTGTGGTTAATAACGAGTTTCCATTCCAATTTTGTAGAATATTATTGGTTTTAAAGAAAGTCTTGTGTTTTGAAATAAATAGTAAGAATAAATACACTGCTCAAAACAATTAGGGGAGCACTTTTTAATTCCAACTTTAACTTCACTCCCAACTTTTTAATTTTTATTCTATAAATCAAAAATTTGTTAAATAGGTTCACTATGTATTCGAAATGAAATAGTAAAAAACAGAAGAAAAAAAATCTTAAGTCTTTAATACTTATTTAAGGGGGGGGGGGGGAATGAAATAATAACTTTTTAATAAATTATAACAATCATTATTTCAAAACTTTTTTTGTTAAAAATAGTTGAAATATATTTTTAAACATCTAAATAAATAATGCAAGCATGAAAAATTTTGGGTCAATTTATTTTCTAAAACTGTTTTAAAGTGAAATTTAATTTACCATATTTTCATTAATATAAAAAAAATATTAAATTCTTCAAAATACGTTATTTTTACATCTAACAATGTATGTAACGATACATAAGTGGCGAATTTACCTTAGTCAGAAAAAAAAACACAAGCTGATGATTCCCAATGGAATCATTGGGAAAGAGTTTAAAACATGTGCTCCCCTAATTGTTTTGAGCAGTGTATTTAAATAATGGAATAGGTATTGCATAAGTTTTTTTTTTGAAAAAAAAAACACATACGTATTTATGTTTATTTAATATTATATATAAAGCCATATGAAATCATACCTACAGATTTCAAGATAACAAATATCAAACATATTTAACAATAAATAGAAAAATCAATAACATATGAAAGAAGAAAAAAAAAAAACGCAAAACTATATACATCCACACTGTTTTACATATAAATCACAACAGAATATAATGCAAAAAAAGCAACTGCTCTATTAATATATAAAGCAATATACATCTATTACCATACCATTTTAAAATAAGATGGTTATCTCTACAAAAAAAAATATGTATCTAGGAATTATGTAAGGAAATGCACTTTATAGCACTAAAGTAATTGTCTTTAACATGGAATTTTAATTATGTGTAATATGTGCAGAAACAAAACAATTTCTTTGCTAGAATTTTATTTTTGATAAATGTAAATGCATTAATTAAAAAAATAAGCTTAATTTATAAAAAATTAAACAATTGAACCCACATTTTTAGTTAAGCTTGTGGTTATAGTCTTATAGTTTTTGACTATTTCCTTCTTTTTGATGGCCTAATGAGCAAAATTATAGTCATCAGAACAAAGAGTGAAATTAAGGGCTCTTTGGCAAGGGGTGTTTGCGATTTCAGAAAAAAGTTTATGAAACATAATAAAATTTGTTTTGAAAATGCTTCTTTCAGAAGATTAATTTTAAACACATTAATTACTGCTGTACCTCATGAATATGTTAACTTTACACTGGATCTAAACAAGCACATAAATTATTAACTTTTAAGGCAGGTCATAAGGATTAAAATAACACAAAACCTTGTTTAAACAGCAGTTGAAAAAATTACAAAGTCTGAATATTTGTTAATAAAAATATGTCTAAATAAATTTCTACAACTGGAACATTTACAAATACAGAAATTCTACAACAAAAACACACCTGTTTAGGACAACTAGTTTTAAAAATTACGGGAAATTTATGGATTTCTTAGCAACAACAGACCAATAGAAACAATTTAAAAATAAGAAACCATTAAAAAATATTACAGGAAGTCAAAGTGATCTCAATAAGAAACACTGGCAAATTGAATTAAATCAGCAAGAAACAGAAGTGAAACAGAAGAAGTATATCAACAGAAGTGATTCCTCACATCAAAAATCCGATTATCATCAAATTATTTAAATAATCCTTTAAAAATTCTCTTTTGTTTCACATTTTCTCAATGCCTCTTGACCTAGATATCTAAACCTTATGGCAATTTTATTTTTAAAACAAAAATTTAATTTTTTAAAACAAAGCAGAATTTTCATGAATACTATAAACGGCAGTATTACAAAGTGGAAATGGAAAGGAAGATACCTGTAAGCAAACATAAATATACTTTGTATGTTAAATATACTTTGTATGTATGTTAATATTATACTTTGAATGATTCAATCAATCATCCACCTTTTTTTTTGTTAGGTGTGTTACAAAGCATTTTAGTGATGCGAAAACTTTTATCTACTAAATAATTTTTCTTTTCAATGAGCTGTTGAAGAGCAGTGAAATGTCTGTTGCCATGAATTACATGAGTTTTAAAGTTCTTTCAATTAAAATAATCATGCATATCATTGAATTCAGACACTGCTACTGTACAAATAATTTTTAAAATCAGAAAATAAATTAGAACTCAAATGTGAAATGTATCAACATTTTTAAAAGTTACCATGCACTCATTTCATGCCAGTAAATGTTTAAAATATTGACATTCCAGCATAATTGTTCTGTACTACACTAGTTTGAAGTTCTTTCAATTAAAATAATCATCTATTTTGTTGAATTAATTCAGCCGTACCAATAACTTTTAAAATCAGAAAATTAATTAGAACTCAAATGTGAAACGTATCAACATTTTTAAAAGTTACCATACACTCATTTCATGCCAGTAAGTGTTTAAAATATTGACATTCCTGCATAATTGTTGTGTACTACATGAGTTTGAAGTTCTTTCAATTAAAATAATCATCCCTTTTATTGAATTAATTCAGCCACTGCTACTATACAAATAACTTTAAAAAGCAGAAAATTAATTAGAACTCAAATGTGAAATGTATCAACATTTTTAAAAGTTACCATACATCATGCCAGTAAATGTTTAAAATATTGACATTCCTGCATAGTTGTTCTTGCATAGATACATTGTAAGCAAATTTAACACACACAGTTTGAGACTACAGTAGCTATTTACAGTTTGATTTTAAATTAATTATGAGTATTTGGTAATATTTAAAAAAGTACAAATACAAACATGCAAATCCTACAAACAAGCATTACTGTTAAAAATTAAATAACTGTTAATAATTTTGATTAAAAAAATCTTATCATAAACTCAAAAGACAAGTTTGATCGTATTTTGATCAAAATCTGGAAATAAATTATTAAAAATCAAAAGAATTTTAAAACTCTAGGTATTTACAAAAAAATAATAATAATAATAATAATAATAGTTTAAAGAGAAAACAGACTTCAAACAAGAAACATTGTTTATGCATGAGTATAAAAAAAATAAACACTCCACTCAAATTATCAACACCACAAAGCAAAGTAAAATAATTTCAAATTTAAATCAAAGTTTTAATTACACAGTTTTTTGCTATGCATCTTTCATAAAAACTATTAACGCCAGGGGACAATACAGAATTGCCCTTGACTGGAAATACACTACCACTTTTTCAGTCATTCAAGCAATAAAACACATTAAAAAAAACAGTTACTATCAATTGGAATACCTATTAACTACTATCCTAAGAAACAACCACAAAACAAGCAACTCCTTCCAAAAAATATATATATTCAAACAAAATTACAATTGCATAGGGCAGTTTTAACACTCAATTCACATAAAATACTACACACAGGGTTCCCACTTGCTTTGAACATACTTCTGGACTAAAAATAAATTATATTGGCACCTCATAGTATAAGTGAAACCACTACACACAAGTCATAAGTTGAAGAAATAATTATATTTGGACAATTAAAAGTAGAACTAGTTGTTAATGTGCGCTTACTAAACATAAAGTTGTGCCTTAAATAAGAACTAGGAATTTTTTTTCGCCTGAAGTTCATGTTTTGAACTAAATGCTAATAAATTTGGTGAAATGAAAACTTTAAAAGAATACAGCATGATATAAATAAAAAAAATATGTAAATTTTTCTTTTTGTATTATATAATGTACAAATTTATAAAATTAATTTTAGAATAATGAAATGAAAAAAAAAATTATAAATAACAAATTTAACTAAATGCTAAAAAAAATTGCATTACATGAATCATATAACGAGAAATCCACTTTGGTATGAACTAAAAGTTATGTAGATTATCTTTGTATTATATATTGCATAGTTATAAATAAAATATGTGTTACTGAAAGTTTGAAAAATTGGTTAAATGCTAAAACAAATTCCTTAACATGAAAACTTTATAAGAAGTAAAGCATGGTATGGACCAAAAGTTATGTAGATTCAATCTTTGTATTATACATTGCATAATTAGAAATAAAATCTGCATTTTTAAGTAATGACAGCAAACTGATTAAATGCAGAAATGAAATTTTATAATTCAAGGTTAAAACCCTTCATGACTGTTAACATGGAACCCAATTTGATATATTTCGGAGCTCTCTACAAGTTCACGTTAACAAGGTAAAACAGTATTGTAATTTCAATCTGGAAGCGAACAACAGCCAGAATAGCTTAGTAGTACTAATGAGTTTATTTGAAAAACAATATCCAAAGAACTAAATTTGAAGAATTTATGATCTATAATCAAAGTTTTAACCTGGACAAATAAAAATTGTGTGTTGCAAGTTTGATATGGAAGAGAATAATTGCTACAATAGCTCAGTGCAAATGAGCTCATTTGGGGCGAAAGACCTCAAAGAATTCAATTTGATAATTTTCAAGATCCACAATCTGAATTTCAACTTGGACACATAAAATGTGTTCTAGCAGACGTAGGAACCCTGCCCACTTCTAATGTCAATATGATTGCCACCCCCCCTACTTCTTCAACCGTTTCCTCGCCCTCTCATTTTGCTGGCGGTGGGACCTGCGTTTCTGCGGGTGACCGCTGGACTGGGGAGCAGTTTCGGCCACTCCAGTACTGTCCTGGTTTAGGGTCCCGGCGGTGGCCCCGGTCTCCATGGAGCCACTCGTGCCCGCGACTTTGAGGGGAGGGGGGAAGCTGGTGTCTGCCCCCACGCGGCGGCTGATCACGTCGATGCGGAGGTCCTGCTCTTTCACCTTCTCCAGGTGGGTCGACAGCAGGTTTTGAAGCTCCAGGACTTTCTTTTCAAGGTCGGCGTTGCTCTTGGTCACCTCTGCTAGCTGGAAGTCGGGAAAGTATATATAAGATCAATATTGTTTAGTTTGAATTGCCGTTGCACTAGAGCTATACAAGGGCTTTTGGCAATAGGTGTTGTATTTTAGAGCCACAGTCAAGTGACAAGCCCACAACTGAGTAGGCATCCAACGCAATCTTTAAAGGTGACATCGTACGCAGCGCTGGGACTTTGGAGGATATTTAAAGTGCTCAACCTCGACACGGGGTATAAACAGACATGATTTTGCTGCACAACCCATTTATAGATCAACAGTAATTCAATACTTTCCTTACCTTATAAATCGGTAATTGAAAGTAATAAGCACCAACAAATATTTCATGTGTTTAATATATCCCTACCAATTTAAATACTAAATTTAATAATATACATTCAAATTACAATAATAACGATTTTTTTAAACGCTAGATTATACTCAACATATATATTGAAATAATTCAAATTAAATGAAATGCATTACTATTTGGACACATTAAAGGGTTAACTTATTTTGGAAAACAAATTCTGCTTGAGCGTGTGCATCTCATGAAGGTTTTACCTCTGCTTCTAGGAGAAAGACTTTTAATGCAATGTTCAATAAAAAAAATATATGATGAAAATTCAAATAGCTTTTAATCTCATTGTGTTTATAACAATAAAGCAAAATACTAGCCAAAATATCACTGAAATATATATCATAACTAAAATCACTTTCATGTGGGCTCATGCATCATCAGAGTTTGTACAGTTCACACTATAAAAATTAAGACTTTTTAGGAAAACTTCTGTAATAAATTTTCGAAAAATAGTTTGAGAAATTTGATCTTGAGCTGGGCGATTTGAAGCGGACTGTCTCATATAGATTAATGAATGGATCCAACCCAAGGGACTGCTTGAGACAGTGTATCTCCTTGAGGTATGCCCCTGAACATCTTTGCGATACATTTTGGATTTTCTACCCTATTGCAATAAAAAAATTTTACCTTATATTAAGATAATTAGCACAGACAAAATTTTCAAGCATTTAAGATAGCCTTACAAATTTAAATACTTCATTTTAAAATATATTTAAAATAATGAAATTTCTTATTTTTGAAAACCCTAGATTATACTAACCATACATGTAGTAGAAACTACTACACTGAGTATACTTATAAGTTATTTCACAGGTCATTCTTAAGAAGGAGAGAACTTTGATGTCCAAAGATTATTTGTTCAAATTAAATATTTAAAGTAATAAAAGGTAAGACCTTACAGCAGTTAAAGAGGGCCAAGAAAGGCCGCCAAAGCACACACAACCTCACATCTCATGGTCCATTGCAAAAGTGACTCAATTGTTAATGGTTATGAGAAGAGTGGATCAGAAGGCAAAACTAAGTCTACTGCGTCTGCAATTTCTCTGGGAAAGAATGTATTGACGCCTATTAGAAGGGGACAACTGTTTGATGGAATGGCAAGGCAAGACTTTAATTGAGAGTTATTCCAAAAGAGCTGAATATTTAGAGCATTCTCTTACATATATATTGAAATAATTTTAGTTCAATGAAATAATTCTACATTTTGAAGAAATCAATGGAATTTACAAGGCAAGACTTTAATTGAGATTTATTTAAAAAGAGCTGAATATTAGGAATATAAAATATCTAGAGCATTCTCTCACATATACAGGGTGAGACAAATAAAAGTGGCCCTGGTCTAGAGATAGGAATATGTTGAAATGCTTGGCGAGAAAAACTCGTGAAGCCGTCTGAAACCTGTTTTTGCATTGGTTGGATTGGATTAGCTTCAGATTAGAGCTACTCATAGACTAGTGGAGAGTTCAGATCTTGGTTCTTATTGTATGAAGAAGTACAATAATGCAAATTTTGTGTCTCACAATCAATTTAGAATGTTTTGTATTACCAAAAACAAAAAGGTCCGACTCTCTAGGATAAATAACGACTGAAACAATCAAATAATCACCAGTGGTAAATTTTCTTGATCAGCTCTACAAACCATTTTTATATTTCATTTCAACTAGCTTCTAAAGCCGTAGCGTAGTTGCCGGTAAATAAGTCACCAAGAGTTTGTTCGGGCTTAATATTAAAGCGATCAATGGCTTCAATTAGCAAACCTGTTTTTGTATTGGTTTTAGACTTGGCAACATTTCTGTCCTATTCTTATCTCTAGACCAGGGCCATTTTCGTTTGCCTCACCCAATGGTAGTTTTTTTGTTAGAGCTTTTATTTGGGGATTCTTTCAAATTTGAAAAAAAAAAATGAATGAGTACATTAAATTGAAATACATTATATAATTGAATATATAATTAATATGAAGTATATTGAAGTAATTTTAGTTCAATGAAATAATTCTACAATTTAAATACGTAAATGGGTAAACTTATTTCGAAAATAATTCCCCACCTTCTGCTTGAGCGTGTGTATCTCCTTGAGGTTCCCCCTCTGCTTCTGGGAGATGGACTTGACCTCCTCCTTCCACTTGTGCCGGTGGTCGCTGCTGCCATGACGACTGGAGGCACACTTACTGTGGTGGCTCACAGAGGCTGCAAAAGGAAATGCTGGTTACACATTGTGCAAAACTGTTTATATCAGTAAAATAATAAGTCTTTTCGAAAACTTTATTTTTTTGGAGTAGTTAAATTATTTAATATGATTTAATATTATCTTTCAAATACATACTGTGCTTCATTTAAAAAAAATGTTTTCAGCATAAATACAAAAATATAATATATATATCAAGTCGCTCGTTATATTGCGCATTTGGTTATATCGCGGTTTTTAACTTGTTTCCCAGGAAGCACAATATAACGAAGGGTTGCTGTATTATTTATTTAAACACTTTTTATACAAATATAATACTAAAAAGTATGTTTTGCACAGAAATCTTTGAAAAAACATGTTTAATAGTTACCCAGAGACACACCTTAAGCACTAACAATATACATTATTTTTTAACAATAAATGCAAAAAGCAGTATCACTTATTTATAGTTAACAGTTCATTTCAATATTGTTTTTAACTCAAAATCAAAGTTTTTAAAAAAAATTATCTTTAAGTTATATTTTTAAGTACTCTTATATCATATTGGCTCTCGTTCAACTTTATATTTTTATAGAAATAAACAACTGGTACCCGTTTCAAAGGCAGAAAAGAGATTTTGGGATCTTGTTTTATCGGATCAGGTCAATTTCCAAAACTAATTGACATGATAAATGTTTGTGGGAAGGTTTAAAGAAATAGTCCTTGAATGGGGACACCAGCTCGCAAGAGGTAAACAATTTAAGATCAAAGAACATTGTCACTCTTAAAATCTTGCTGTTAAATCATAGATTGGAATGTTACTTTTAAAAAGCAACTCTGTTACGTTACTTAAAATGGAAAGTAACTAATTACAGTTGCTTCTAGGAATTCAAATTATAAGAAAAATTGGGATGTTTAAACATCTTACCGTTTTTTTATAAAAAGAACCAAGACTGCAGAAATAAGGACATTCGGGAAAAAGTTATTAAAATAAACTTTGAATAATTAAATTTAAACATAACATGACCCATGAAGAGTGGCGCGAGAAGTAATTGAAAAATCATGACATTTTTCCGTTGCTACCAAAAAGTAACTACGTTAGTTACTCCCTGTAAAATCTAACAAGCATTACCTTAAAAAATAACTGTTACAAGTAATGCTTCACTTCAATTCCTGTATGAAATACGTAAGTAATAGATTTTTCTTATTCCAATACATCATAACAAACATAACAGGAGGTTTATGAACTTTTATCAAGCCAGTTGGAACAGGGAAAAGATATTCAAGGTGATGGAATGGAATCTGTGGTAATTTGCACTCTTCACAAAATGGGCATTAGCTGTGTGGTCAAAAAATCAGTTATTGCGCTAAAATTACAGTATCTATTACCCAACAACAAGTACACAATTTAAAACTATGCACATGGAGCACCACTTCAAGATTATAGGTATTATTTAAAATAGGTTAAATAATTAATGGGGTTTTATACAGGAAAGCTCATATACTTACAAGAGCCTTTACTACATTTTAAAATTTCCCCTTAATTGGATCCTTGAATTATTCCACACTAATTGAACTTAATCGTTATCTTATAGCAACACTGACACACTTTTAGCAAATATTTGATTCTGCATTTCCCAGGTTTGATTTGACATGTGATTATTGCACCACACTAACACAATCCAATGCATCTTAAACACACTTCTAAAGGTTTTTCTATGAGAACAAGACACTCAACCTTTGAGCTTCCCTCACAATTAAATTAAAGTTGGGACAATTTGTTTATTCACCTGTCATTGAAGCTTCCTTAAAAAGTATGACCTAAATTTATCTGCATAATAAATGTAACTTTCACAACATTTTGTGATTTCTAATTCATTCAAGTGATTTGGAATTTGAATAAGCACAAATAGCTTTCTTATACTTAAATTTTAAAAACTTTTTTTTTTGATAAATAAAGCTTATTTTAAAAGGATGTAATACGTAACATTTTGTTTGTTAAACCTTATTAGCTTTATATTGTAATGCATGCCCAATATATTTTGTCTAATTAATATTAATTACCATTTGACAACAATTCATCAAAAGTAAATTGTACTGGACAGGGAAAGGGTCTTTATTCAATTGACTTCTCAATGTAATTAAGAAGAAAAAAATACTGTTATGCATACAAAACAAACTTGTTCAAAAGAACTTAAAAAACCTGTTTAATAAATAATCAACATGGAACATTCAAGAGTACTTTCTATGGTGATTCCTAAAGTGAATTTCAGCCTATTGGCTTTGTGCTAACACACACATCAATACAAAAAAGCATTGAAATCTTCTACTAAAAAAATCAAAACAATTTAAAATACTCACGAGCGAAAATAGGCATTCCAGCAATGATTTTTGGACCTGTTTCCTTTCGTTTCCTGAAAGCGGGAGATATTTTTTCATCGAAATGCTCCATGGCCATTGAGGACAAATCTCTCAATTCCTGTAAAACTTCATGCGCCCTCACAGAAGTCTGTTCTGCAGTCACATAACGGAGGACTTTATATATCTCATCAAGAACCTGCAACAGAGGTTTGACAGTATAGACAGGAGTATGAAAAGTTACTTAAAATTTAACTGTTACAGTTACTTAAAATAAAAACTAGGTACAGTTAATACAAAAAGTAATTAGGTTTTCCATAAATTTCAAGTTATAGGAAAATTTACAATCTAACCATTTTAACAATTTTCAAAGAACAAAGATTATAAAAAATATAACCATTAGCACTGCAATTAGAATTCATAAACAAATTTTTCGCCTGAGATCGGATCCTAACATCCATTTTTGGAGGCAAACAAGTTGATGGTACTTGGTACAGACGTTCAAACTCGGAACTCTATCGGGCTTTTAGAAAGCCTGATATTGTCAAGTATGTAAAACCCAAAGAATTAAATGGGTTGGTCACATCATTCGAAATGAACAGGAACCCTCAGAGGCTGAACAAAGCTGAGATGGGCCGACTGCATGGAAAGAGACTTATTAGTCCTAATCTCAAACTGGAAGACCACTGCCAGGGAGAGGAAGGCCTGGAGGAAATTGATTGAGAAGGCCGGAGCCCACCCAGGGCTGTCATGCCTTTGAAGGAGGAGGGGGAAGGAATCAAATGTTTAATTTTATTTTAATAAAAGTTGCATCTGAAAATTGGCATTCGATAGTCTTCTGAAAGTAATAAAAACTGTTACCATAAGATAAAAAAGTAACTGTTACAAGTAATGGGTTACTTCCATCCCTGCTTTAAAACATGGGTAACCAAAGGTTCTTTCCAGAGAAGGAACTAAAATTTCTTCTTTCTTTTTTTTTGTAATATTTAAAAGGCTACTATGCTACCCAGAAATGCTTACTCAAACTCATATATAACTTCATCTAAACCTTGTGCTCAAAATATGCTACACGTCTTTTTATTTAATTTTTAAAAAAACTTTTAACATTTTTTCTCATAAGCTCCTCACTACACCTTCATGTAGTATGTTCAACAGAAGTTCACACAAAATTCATACTCTGTTAACAATTTTAAAAATATACATAATATTTTACAAATGACAGTCATTTTTTTGGAAACTAGTAAGTACAATGTACATAGAGCTCCAAACACATTTGCAACCATAAGGATAAAGATCACATCACAACTAAAATTATAAAGTTGTAAAAAATCATTTCAATTCAAATTCCCACTTGGTCCCTGCTGCCGTTACCTTCCCAGGGATGAAGCAGCACAGGTTCATCTCAATGAACTTCATGAACGTCATCCCCAGCAGGGAGAGACGCGTCTCCACCGCAGTGAGTATGTCGCAGTGCCGGGCCAAGGGGTGCTTCCTGCGCTCAGACTCCCTGCGGGGCAGCTGCGACTTGACTTGGCGCAGACACTGCGCATGGTAGCGCTCCACACGGTGGAAGCCGCGATTGAGGACACGCTTCGACACGGCGTTGATGCGCCTGCAAACCTGTAACGCAGATAAAGACACAATTTGTTAATTTTTATTTATTCAGGGTGGTTACACACAAAATCCTAGAAAAAAGTTCCCTGATATTTCTATGATTTTCCCTGATACTTTCACAAAAAATTCCTTGATTTTACAATTACGTAGAAAACATAAAATACACACAATTCAATGCAGTGCAGAAAATTTAATCCAGACCTCGCGGGAATTAAGACTTTCCTGATTATGGGTTAGCCTACTTAACTTTTCTACATATCCGAAAATCAGAGTTTAGAGGAATCATGCAATCATGTTATAACATGATTTGTGAGAGAGATTAATCCTTTCCCCAAAATTAGTCCTTCAGGCAAATAAATAGGATAGCCCAGAATATTTGCTTTTTTTTTATCAAGTGTCTGTTTAGTAGTGACCCCACAAGAACCTAAACCTGCAGTTTAAGTAATCCAAAATGGAAAAAAATTCCCTGATATTTAGCAAAATTTTAAAAATTCAATGATAATTCTCTGATATTTCCGGAATAAAAAAAAGTTCCTTGAGAATTCCCTGATTTGGTTTTCTAGGTTCTGTTACCACCCTGTTTCAACTACCAAACAGAACTGGTCCATTTACAGGCAGAGGACTAACTAAAGATTACAAATACAAAAAACTACAAGGAAACACCAAAAAGAGAAACAAGATTAAAAATACTTAAACACTAATATGATCACTAAAACAATGCCCTAAAATATAGATAAAACAACATCAATAGGACAAAATATTTGACAAAAATTTTCTTAAACTCGGTATAAGACATAAAAATATATCAACATCGTCTTGAACACGTTATAGTCAGGGTTTGAAAACCTGTAATGATGTTACATGTAAAGTTACTTTTAAAAGGTAACTATGTTGCTGTAATATTTACTTAATATGATAAGCAATAGTTGCAGTTATTTCATACGAAAAGCAACCCTAATCACAGTTACTTTTAGAAATTTCAAGTTATTAGAGAAATTTAAATTTCGCCATCTTGTCAGCTTTTTAAAGTGAACCAAGATTTAAGAAATGGGAAAAATCAGGAAAAATTTAGGATAAAAATTCAACGTTGTTAAAAGTTAAATTTATGAAAAAACAACAACACGGATCTGCCAAAAATATCTGTGAAGAGCAATGTGAGAAGTTACAAAACTTTTAATTATTTGTTGCCACTAAAAGTAAAGGTAATTTAGTTTTTCTGATAAAGCTAACGGTTTTACTCGATGTTACCTAAAAAAGTAATGTGTCACTCCAATCCCTGGTTACAGTATGTATGATTACAACACAAGCAATCACAACTCAACTGCTCTTCAAACCTTATTAGGTTGGGGGAAATACAAAGAAGTTATCTCTAATCACAAGAGTAAGATTTATGTAAGAAGTTAACACATAAATATAAACACAATTACCACAAAATTAAACACAAAAAAACTTCAATTCTAAGTAATAAGAAAGAAACAGTTCTTTACTTTACAGCTGATATAAAAGAAGACAGAATAAATAGCGCTTATTGATTCTTTACTCATAAGTGATTTACATTGTTTTACAAATACTTAATAAACTTATGACTTTATGACTTTCTTGGTGGGGGGCAAGATCGCCAAGCACTGCGACTATAAGTCTATTGTACTAAACCCCAGAAATGACACAAGCACAAGAGACACACAAAGAAAGAGACGACACAAACACATAGACAAATAACAACATTTATTGACAGTCACAAACATCCATGCCTGACCGGGATTCGAACCCGACCTCAGCAGCTCCAAAGGCTAGAATCCTAACGAGTGTGCCACCGAGGCAGCTAATAAACTTACATTTGGCAGTATTAAAAAAAATCTTTATTTTGGAGAGAAGTCAATTATCTTAAAAAATTCAAGCGTATAAGAGCTTAAAATTCGGCCCAAAAAATAAGGACTTTTCAAAGTTAATAATTTTTTTCAGGCATCTTCAAGACCTTGAAAATCTGTTTTCTTCAAGCACTTTTCAAGGCCCGTGGCAACCCTGAATACTTTATTTATAATTGCAAATTTTTAAGAGAGTTTGTGAAAAATGTTTCTTTAAAAATGTAGTGGTTTTTTTTTGTAATTCAGGAAACCTAATTTTTGAGATGTCACCTTGCCGTGCCAGTGACCAGGTTTAACCCATAGGAATTAGCAGTGATTTTCAATTCAAACTCTCCTAATTGTATAAACTTTATATTATGTGAAACACACACATATTGCAAAACAGCATTGATAGTTTGAATAAAAAAAATAGATAAAAATTAGAGATACATTTCTAAAAACTCAACAATTTTGATAGTAAAATAGATTTAAAACGCTTTATAAATGTATTAATATGCACAAAAAATAATCGTCACATCAACCAAGAACCATAATAATAAAAAGGCAAGTCATAAAAATTTGGGTAAAAACATAACAATTAAGGTAATCGGAATACACATATGAATAAAAGAAAGCTCCCCCATGTTATTTTCATGCAAACAAACTGCTTTGGGCTTCTTAGTTTTTTAATTGAATATTGAACACTTTCAGAAAAACAAGAAGCAAGAGGAAAGAAATGAGGGGTATAGAATCAAAAGTCACTAAATCCAAAAAGTAAAAATATGGGAAATCGCAAAAAACTGCTTTTAATACCTTACAATTGCATAGAGTAAAGGTGAATACATGTAATTTTTGTACTAATTTGCATGTATTCACCTTTACCCTTACAATAGTGTAAGGTATTAAAAACTTTTTTTTGCGATTTCCCATATTTTTTTTACTTTTTGGATTTAGAGATTTTTGATTCTATACCCCTCAAATATTGATAATTTCCTTTTGTTTTTGACGGTTGAGCAATGAAAATAAACAAGATTGTAAAACTTAGCAATATTTTGAAACAAAACCAAAAAAACAACAACAGCACAATGCACACCTTAACTACTGAAACTAAACTGAATATGCATAAAAATATTTTTAATAACATCAATTAAAGCAAAAGAAACAGAAAAGAAATACTCACTAATCTGCAGCGACTAACTTCATCGTAGCTTATATAGGATAATACTTTTTCCAGCACATCATCTGGCAAATTCAACAAACTCATTTTGAAGCCTAATTTTCTTTTCATACACGATCTAGACGAAAGTCATATCACAAAAACATGATGTAATAATCAAAAACCTAACACACTTATAAATTACAGCCACAGCTTATTTTACCAATAAAATTTAATGCTTTTATTGTTTCATGAAAGCAAAAAAAATAACTTTTAATCGAAGCTCGAAGCGAATAGCGAAAGAAAAGCAGATTGCTTGGTTGGTTTGTATACATATATTTTCAGGCTTGTGTGCTTGGTCAGAGGACACGCATATAAACTTTCGTCAAGTAAGAGAGACAACATTCACACGCAGACACATACGTGACAGATGCTGTCATCTATTGCGCTCCACCTCCACAATTTAGACATGTTCCTGATCCCTGAAGCCGAAGGGGAGGGAAATAGTCTCCAGGAACCAAACGTGGGAAACTGCGCAATGACCGCCCACATGACTTTCGAACCCAACATATTTAACGAGTTAACGAGCACGTACTCCGCATATACACGGTGGCTTTTCAGCGACCAGGACTCGATCGCGGGACCTTTCGATCCTAAGATCGAGACTCTAACCATAAAGCGCCCCACAGCCCAAGCAGATAATTAACATAACAACAATAACCTTATGATGCAGTTGCCAGATTCGTAAAATGCGGTTAACGTGGAAGAATCAAGATATTTCGATGTCAAAAACTGGATGGTTTTGAACGGCTGTTGGGCTGAAGTCGAAGGCCCCGTGCTAATCTCTGGTATTATAAGTAGATGTTGTCGGTTTACAAGGATGATTTCCTCGAGTATAACAGGAACTGCTCTCCTGCTTGCGTTGCTAGGGAATGTTCAAACCAATTTCCCGTCAGATTTATACAACATATTATATCAAAAAATAGTTTCAAAACACAATTTTAAATCATAAAAAAATAGGATTAAGAGTGACAGGCATAGTTTACCAAAAGGATATTCAACAGCGGCCAGTGTAGTAAATTCTAATATAATTAATTAGAATAAACTTGGATCGGAAGTATTAAGTAGGCTTGAGCTTCTGATTTTGCTTCTCGCAGAGTATGAGGTTTAGGTAAAAGGTAATTCATCCTTTTCTGAAAACTCGAATTTCCTTTAAAAATAGAACAAATATGAAAAAACTAAGCCTCAGGTGTACACGTAGGTATTAAAAGGAATCTATATTAAAATTTCCAAATTTTTCTGAGCAGTCTAAATAGGTCTTTCGATCACGATCCACAGACATACACACATATACTCTTTCTTTTATTATTATAGATACAAGTTTGTTGAATGTTTCTGCGTACAGTACATATTCTTTAAATAGAATGGACTATGCATTCGTAAAGCAGCTTAAAGACGGAAATTCGAAATCGTTAATTTAAAAAAACTGGAGTTTTGGCCCCGGTTTTGACCGAAAAAACGTTCTTTTTATAAGCCTGTCTGAACCGGAAAAAATGTTTTTTAGGAAAAAAAAACCGACGGAAGCCCCCGGAAAACCGTTTTATTTTCTCAAAAACTGCTGTCCCTCGCAGAATAGTACTCAGTCCATTCTGTTTAATGTCTCTGGTACAGCACGATTTTATAAGATGTAATCTGCCTCGTGTCTTGAACATTGTAACTGTAATTTAAAAGTGAAACCACAAACATTCTGCAGATGGCAGCACTACACAAACATCGGTAAACGTACTAGTAGCACTCAACTGAGGTTCCCCCTTTTGAATATATCTAAATCTCTGAGAACTTTTATTTGCCGCCTCGTTGGCTGAATGGTTAGTGTACTAGCCTTTGGAGCTGCTAGGGTCGGGCTCGAATCCCGGTCAGGCATGGATGTTTGTGACTGTCAATAAATGTTGTTATTTGTCTATGCGTTATTCATTTCTTTGTGACTGTAAAATTTCTTTCTGTGTCTGTCCCAGAGACATAACATAGAGTGGACTGCGCATTCATAGTAAAGCAGCTTAGGGATGGAAAACCAAAACCGGTTTTCAAAAAACCGGTGGTCCCGGTTTTGACTGAAAACCGTTTTTTTTTTTTTTTTTTTGTATGAGACCCTTCGGAACCGAAAACCGGTTTTTTAGGGAAAAACCGATGGAAAATGGAAAACCGGTTTTTTCTAAAAAACCGCCATCCCTTGCAGATTAGCATTATGTCCTAAACATCATAAATCGCCAAGAGGGGAAAGGTTGCTACATATGGCAACTTAACGCTACCGTTTCGTTACGAACTATTCCAAATTGTCGCCAGACCTAAATATCTGCTAGCAAACCGAAGTGGAGACTACCATCAATATCCAAGTCACGTGGGTTTCTACCAATCACGGCAGCTTGAATTTTTTTAATGTTTTTGCAGACGATTTTTTGAGCATTGTTGTTATTTTTCTCTTTTGGCTTTTATAATAAATATTTAATTACATTCTTTTAATCTCTGAGCATGTTAACAATCGTGAATGTTGTACTCTTAATTCAGTAACGTTTTCTGCAAGATGCCAAATGCTTGTGAATTCCTAATAGTAAAGAGGGGTATAAAAAAGGATTAGTCACACCTTCACGGGTAAAATTTATTAAGTTCTGCATACTTTTAGTAATTGTGTGTTCGTCATAAACTATAATTTCTATCGAGGGAATTTATTCTAAAAGCTCTTTTATACTGAAGAATCATATTCATGATTAAATCAACGTTGTTAGAACTCTAATTATAATAAATATTTTGGGCCAAGTCAATTAAATTAATGGTCTAAACATTGGACAGCTTAGAAGTAGAATATTTTTTTTACAATTTGGTCAAAACGAAACCTGTTTTTGCAATCGTAGTGTTTGAGTTATTTATATTTAAAAAGTAGAACATTTGTTGAATTTGGAATATATTGATATGTTTTAGAAAGTTGATTTATTCCAGGTGAAATAAAGGAAGAAGCAATATTTCAAAAAAAAAAAAAATTGATTTTTTTTTTAAAATCGGACCGTTAGAACGAAAGTTATAGAAACGGCAGAAAATATTCACCATGTCAATAACCAACTTATATTACAGCAACACTCAACATAAGCCTACTAATGTTCTTTTAAATTAATTTGTAATAAAGAGTCCACATTCAATTGTTCAAGTAATCTTAAATAGACGCACAAAATCAAAGAAATAATCTGATATCTTTTAAGAGGATCTTAAAATACTAGCGATTCATCCTTGTTCCTTTCCAAGCTTCTTTATCATAACATTAGATTGTCGGCCTCTGTGTTCAGGTCGTTGTGGAAAAACTCGCCAAATGGTAAACTCGCCATAGATGCGAGCCAAACGCGACACAGTCATGTGACTGTGTAAGTTAGATGATTAGGACACTTTAGGTTTGCCAATGCGCAGTCCACTCTATGTTATGTCTCTGGTCTGTCCCACTTGCCGAATGCTTATAAGCGGTTCTCTGAACAAGCACACAAGCTGGAATATATGTATCATACCAGACCAGAACTTTTATTTTATAAAATTAAATACGTAGAATTATTTTTTTGCTAAGTGTTACCAAATATTAATTTAAGTTAGTTGATTTTTGGATCTGATTATAAAACCTTATTTTGAATATACATTAAAACTGCCTTGCCATTACTGAACAGTGCAACTTTTTTTCTTGTCACAACAGCATTAAAAAATGTATGAAATCAGATAATATTTCCTAAACTAATCCTCATCGAGATTCATATAGTGCGTCTCAAAAGTTTAGACAAAAGACATTTTGAGTCACAAAATTTCAATGAAAAGGTTAATTTGAACCTTTTTTTTATGGTAAGGTTAAGGCAAGTATATATAATTAAAAATAGCATGAATCACAAAGAAAACAACCAATAATAAATTTTAATTGAATTAATAATAAAAATTACAAAAAAATCTGTCTCATAAATTTAGACGAAATTGATTTAATGTCATTTAATAATATAATTTCGCATTTTTTTTTGCAAGAATTGTATTTCTGTTTGGGATTATGAATTAAAAAACACGTTTTACTGTTGAATTTGAACCATTTTGTACCATTCCCGGTCCAATTACATACTAGCACCAAATATAGCCGTTTTAGCTCTTTTAAGAGGAAATATTGCTGGTGATTGGCGTAATATATATCCCAATTATATGTAAATAACAACTGTATGCCTAAAACAACAGTACTGACAAGTTTTGACACCAATTCGCGTATTTTAAAACATAAACTGACGAATTTCCTGTAAAAAAACCGACAATTTTTTAAATTTAAAAGATCCGAAATTACAAAGAAAATTGTCTGTTGAGCACCGTAACACGATGCAGGGTTTGCTTCTCTTTCAAAGAAGCCAAAAAATCCAAATTTTATCCCAAATCCAACCCCATAAAATTCGATATTTCCCCTCAAATGTGCTTTTCTCGAGTTGGAAACCATCGGTATTTTTTCAAACCGGTGTAAAAGAATCGGTTTAACTGATATGAAAAAAATCCCGTTTAAGTTCCTCAAAAACCGGGTCTAATCGGTTAAACTGGTTACCGGTTTGAAAAAAAAATCGTTGTTTCCAAAGTCTATCAAATTTGAGTAAAAATATCGATTGGTTTAGTGTTGGACTTGGGTTAAAATTTTGGACTTCTTGGAATTTTTGAAAAAGGGGCAAACTCTATCTCGTGTTGCAGTGCACAACAGACCAATTTTTTAAAAATTTGATTCCTTTAAATTAAAAAAAAAATGCCGTTTTTTACCAGAAAATGCATCATTACATGCTTTAAAATGCGCGAATTGGTTTCAAAGCTCCTCGGTATTGATGTTTAAGGCATACAGTCGTTATTTACATCTAATTCGGATATATATATTGCGCCAATCACCGGCAATATTTCCCCTTAAAAAAGCTAAAACGGCAATATTTGCTGCTGGTATGTAATTGGACCGCGAATGGTACAAAATGGTTAAAATTCAACAGAAAAACGTGTTTTTTAATTCATAATATCAAACAGATACAATTCTAGCAAAAAAAAAAAAAATGCGAAATTAGATCATTAAATGACATTAAATCAATTTTGCCTATATTTATGAGACAGATTTTTTGGGTAATTTTTATAATTAATTTAATTAAACTGTATTATTGGTTGTTTTCTTTGTCATTAATGCTATTTTTAATTATATATACTTGCCTTAACCTTACCATCAAAAATTTCAAATTAACCTTTTCATTGAAGTTTTGTGACTCAAAATGTCTTTTGTCTAAAACTTTTTAGACGCACTATAAAACTACACCTAAAAAGATGCATGATACAGTAATCCCTCGCTATGTCGCGCCTCGTTACATCGCGCATTCGGATATATTGTACCGTAGTATCACGTCTCCCAATTTTCTCCTCGTTAATTATTTTTTATCAATCAATGCGTACTTTCTTTAAAATCGAAATGAGACACATGGTCAATAATTTAAACATGAAAAAAAATCAATGGAAAACTGGTTTTAAACTTTGGATTTAGTATTACCTGTATAATAATTTTTAATGTTCATAATAATTATTTATAAGAAGTCCTTTTTAAATTTTTGTTTCTTTGTTTAAAGTATTTATATTATTTAAAATGATTTAGTTTTATCTTCAAAATACATATTGTACTTTATTCGCAAAACTTTGTTGAGAGCATAAATACATCAAGTATATTATTTATCCCAACAAAAACATCTCTGTAAAAGAAGGCCAAGTTCTTACAAAAAAAAAAGGTCTGGCCTACAAAAGAAGTGAAATCAACAAAAAGACCAAGTTCAATGGAATTTGCTGAGTTAAAGTTCTAGAAAAAATTAAGCCTGGACAACCAAAGATTTGAAAACAAAAAAGGATCAAGTTCAATAGAAGTTGATGAGGTTATAAACCCCAAAACATTTTGTTTTAAGATGCAGCTTAGGTCTAACACATTCTTACTAGCTGTTTGTGTAACTTGGCCAATACGCATTGTGAATATGGAGTTGAACCCTTCGTACCTGGTTGAATTTCACCTCGGGGCGTTTGAGTAAGTCTGTATTTGATTTATCCCTAGTTAAGTGGTGAATGACGCGCACCTCTCGGGTGGAAAGGGGTAAAATAGTAGTCGTACCACATGCGTTGGCGTTGCAGGTAAATAATAAAAATAAAAACGTTTGCTTTTGTTGCCAGGATTACCATCACACTTAGTTGGTGATACTTATCTGAATGAACATTTAGCTTTTTGCAACTGTTGAAGCGTTTTAATAAGGTAATCGTTCTATTTCCTTCAAAGAATAGTCAGATTTTCGATATTTTTAGTCATGATTTGAGCAGGCATCCAATTTAATTCGAAATAATAGATACTGCTACGGTGAATATTATTTTTTTAGACTTAAGATCCGATATTTTTTCTGCATCTTAGCAGGTATGTGCAACCGATTCCCGTCCGCCATGAGGCTGGTTGCGTGGATCGTTTTTTTGATTAAAGAGATGTTTCGCCTTCCAAATAGCCCTATTCATCTCTCCCCTGGGTTTTCACCCTACTGGGGTCTTACCTTTTGGGTGGACTCTTACGGCTCCGGTGAATATATGTTACGTACGTCCCCGTCGAACAATAATTGCGATCTGTAAATAAAGAACAAGGCAGTGCTCCATATATTATAGTAAAGCTCAGCGGTTTTACTACAAGATTCAAGCATTGAAAAACGAGATGCTACATTTACTTACGTGATCTAAAGAAATGCTCCAATCTCCATCGACTATTGTATTGATCTATTTAAAATTTTTAAAACATTTTTTTTATTTTATTTTACTTGATTATCAATAAGGTTTCAGCTGAATAAGGAGAAAGACATGTTTTTTCAATTGCAAATAGCATTTATTAATATAAAAACACTAACAGAAATGTAATAATCTCGAACATATATATATATATATATATATATATATATATATATATATATATATATATATATATATATATACATAAAACTACATAATACAAACTAACTAAATGTGTCAACTTTATAGTTCATTATTAAAACACCACAGCACATTATTGTTCAATAGATATACAACACATAGCCATCACCACGCAGAATACCACTAGGATTAACCATTTGATTAACTAGGGATAAATCAAATACAGACTTACTCAAACGCCCCGAGGTGAAATTCAACCAGGTACGAAGGGTTCAACTCCATATTCACAATGCGTATTGGCCAAGTTACACAAACAGCTAGTAAGAATGTGTTAGACCTAAGCTGCATCTTAAAACAAAATGTTTTGGGGTTTATAACCTCATCAACTTCTATTGAACTTGATCCTTTTTTGTTTTCAAATCTTTGGTTGTCCAGGCTTAATTTTTTCTAGAACTTTAACTCAGCAAATTCCATTGAACTTGGTCTTTTTGTTGATTTCACTTCTTTTGTAGGCCAGACCTTTTTTTTTTGTAAGAACTTGGCCTTCTTTTACAGAGATGTTTTTGTTGGGATTTCACTTCTTTTTGTAAGTGGGAACACATAGTGGGGAAGTATAATGAGTAATGTGTTTAGTGAATAGGCAGTATCCTAATAAAATAAACATAGGATGGAGATTTACACTGCGGCGAGTACAATATTAACAATTCCTGTTTAAAATAAATATATATTGGTGACAAGAAGTAGCAGAAATATTTTATAACTTTCTAAGTATATTATGTAACAAAATTTGGGAGGGGGTGAGATGTGCTTGGGAGATATGACAAGAAAACAAATGACTAAATTCACAGCTTCACTTTATTTAAATATATAAATTTCACAATGAGGACATAAGATTTAATGTAAATTAAGAGCAATCTGTTACTACAAAAGTAAAGGTCGAATAGTCGAATTGACGAATACAAAAAAGGCATCTAGCTTGGGCGTATAAATAGAGGTATATGGAGTCAGTTCACTTCGCTTCAGTCGCCCTTTGGTCTATTTACATATATCTTCTCAACTGGAGCTTGCTTGTGTAGTTAGGAGTTTAGTATTTCACTTGCATGCTTTTTTTCCACCTCTCCTCGAAGTGCTGCCCTTGCGGCTTGGTTTTTTCTTTGGCTTCTTTGCGGTCATCTTCCTCTTCTTCCTATCGGGTCCCTCTTCCTGCTGCTGAACTTCGGCGACGCACGGTCGGGAAGCCCACTCGCGGTCTTTGCACTTTTTGCCGCATCTTGTCGAGGTTTCCATCTTTGGCAGGTCGGGCCTGTGCACGGATCTCAGCCTGTTGTACTCCAATATGGCCGATTTTTGTGCTTTAATGTTGCTGCAGTCCAGGTTGATGAGGTGCACTCCTTCGAGGCTTTTTACTCTGGACAAAGCGACGTAGGCCTGGCCGCAGGAGAAGACAGACGAACCGATGTCGATAAGCGCATTCCTCAGGCTCAACCCTTGGCTCTTGTGGATGGTGATGCCGTATGCCAGGCAGATAGGAAACTGTTTGCGGTGGACGTACACTCGGCTGGTAACCTCGAATTTCGATTTCACCGGCTCCAGCTCGTGGACGATTCCGTGGACAAACTGTATTACCACCGATTTTACTTTCGTGTCTCCTCCCCCGTCGTATATTATGCGCTGCACGGTGCCTATAGAGCCGTTCACAAGACCCAAGCTGACGTCAATGTTCCTCTTTAACATGATTCGCGCTCCGACCTTGACAAGTATTGTGTCTTCCAATCCGGCGGTCATTGACGAGTCTTCCTTGTGCTTCTCCAGTCCCTGACGGGCAATCTTCGCAAGGTGCCTCGGGCAGTCGATAGTGTCCTCCGCCACTAGTTTGATTTCTTGTCCCTGCAGTGTCTGTAGCATGGCGTCGTTCAGCTGTCTGCACATATTTCTCGTTGGCAGCAGGCACACGGTGTCTTCGGGAAGTCGCGCCAGGTATTCCGATATCTCTCTCAGTCTTCCTTCGGTGTGCTGCGAGGAGAGGGGGATCAATCTCGCTGACAGGGCCCTGCGGTCGGCGATGGTCACGGTGCCAGTACGGATCCTTCCTAGCATTGAGGCGTATACCGCATCGTCGGCCTGTCGCATGTTCTGGGTGAGCTCGTCGTACGTAAACAGTTGCTGCCACAGGTTCGGGGCGTCCAGCGAACCCAGAAGCTTGTTGACTTCCGCTGCGGACAGCTTCTCGAACGCCGACTTCTCCCTGACCGGTGGCAGTTGCAGTAGGTCACCCAACAGCAGCACGTGTCTCTTCCCAAACCAGCCGTCCGGCTCGTCACCCGTGTCGAAGATCTCGGACAGTCGCAGGTGGATGTAGGCAAGGGTGATGTTAGAAATCATAGATGCTTCGTCGACGATAAACAGAGCCACGTCTTTTAAGTCGCACCGCAGGACCTTCAGCACCTGGTCGGACAGCGGGGCGTACTTTGGGATTCCTTTGTGCTCCACGGGAAGCTGCAGCAGTCGGTGGATGGTGAGTCCGTTCACGTTGAAGGCGGCGATACCGGTGGGGGCGGCGACAGCCACCTTCTTTCCCGTGTGCCTTTGGACCCACAGCTTGAGCGTTTTGATGAGGTGGCTCTTACCCGTTCCGCCGGTTCCGCTCACGAAGCAGCGCAGTACCTGGGAATTCTCAGTCATGTCCGCGATCTTGTCGGTGACCATTTTAAAAACCCTCCTCTGGTCGACGTTCAGGTTCCCAAGCATCTCATCCAAGTTTTCGCCGCCCGCCTGATCATCGGCGGAGCCCATGTGCTGGAAGTCTTCCATGGCGTGCGCTGCCTCCAGCGGATCGAACTGCAGGGGGTTGTCGGCTCCTTCGCGCTCATCTACCTTCTCCTGCTCCCTCTTCAGTTCCGCGAGCTTGACCTCCACCGTCTCGAATGCCCTCTTTAGGTTGCCCTGCTGTTCGGCCTGCAGATCGCCGTAAGCCAGACCATCCTCCAGTTCCCCCTTTGCCGAGTGGAAAGCTTCTGTGTACGTTTCGAAACCCCCCTTCAGCTCCGTCAAATCCCGCCACGGCTTGAACATGAGGAGCAGCGCAAAGAAGTGCTTCTCCGGCATTTTCTCCACGTCGTAACTGTAGTGGTTGATGAGGTACGGCCTCGCCCTCCTCTTCAGGTATCTCCTCCCCCCGTCCAGAGCGTAGTGCTCCGAATCGGACTTTGCGGGTTTCGTTTTGGAAATTTCGAAGTTTCTGGAGAAGTCATACAAGTGCATGTTCTCCAGCTGCTCAGGTCTCTCCGGGTAGTGGTTGTCGACCCAGGACTCGTGGAAGATGTCGGTCGATTCTGGGTCGAGAAGGCTCATCTCTGCCCTCGATTTCACCCTCCTGTTTCTGTGCATATTTACGTCCAACCATCTTATGGCGGTGTGCGGGTCTGTGCCGTGGAGGGGGATGCCAAGGAGGGTGTCACTGGCCTCCATGGCACCACATTCCCTGTTGCCCAGCGCTCTGAGGCCGATGTTGTACAATCGACTCCTCAGCGACTTGGTGGAGTTTATCTGTTCGAACGTCTCCAGCGCGTGAGACTTCTCCCCTTTCGTCGAATATTTCGTGACATAGTAGTTGAGCAGCGTGCTCTTCTCGCCAATAAACTGTATGTCCATGTTTCCCTCCCACGCGAGCAAAACCGCGGCGTTATAATCATTTACCATCCGCCACTCCTTACGGCGCGCGATGTTGTAGAGGCGGCTGTTGGCGGACAGGTTCTTCCTCGCGGCAATCGAGCGCGTCAGATCTTTTAAAGTAAACTCTTCGGTAGCGGGCCGCGGGAAGCCGAACCTGCAGACGGACGAGAACCCATTCTTTGTCTTTTTCTTTCGCATGCAATAGCTGTTGTGCCTGTGCGTCTGGTAGGCAACGACGCGTTCGTGCAGCGTCGGAGAGACGCTCTCCCGTGGTATTTCGCATGTCACGTACTTCGATATGAAAGCGGCCACCTCTTCCGGGGGGGATTCGTCCAGGACCGGGGCGTCCTCCACCCACAGCATGAGGTGGAAGTGTTGTGCTCCCCTCGACTGGTATTCGCGCCGCCAGAAGTAGTGGGACACTTTGCCGAGGGGTCCGTCCGACGACGTTAAGAATCGCAGCATTGCCCTAAACCTGAGATCGATGAAACGCGAGGCGGATACCGGATCCAGTGCCACGAGTTCGCTTGTGGATTTTCCTGTCATATCGGGCTGCCCGTTAACCTCCCTGATGTACGCCCCCAGGTCCTCCCACTTCCATTCCGAGGGGCTAATCGTGAGAAACCAAGTCGCTGGGCCATAGTGCCGGGTCATGCATAGCAAGTCGTTCCTCGGTTTTCTCCAGAACTGTTCGGTGTTCCTAAGCCTTCCGAATATCGCCGTCAGATCTCCCTCAAGTTCGTCCCGACCGACCATCTGGAGGTACCGTTCGGCGGTGAATCTCTCCTTCTGGTTAACGGCGTTCAACTTATAGAGTATTCCCGAACTCAGCTGTCGGATGTTCGCGTCATTGAGCAGGAAAAACAGATATTGCTGGTCGAGGCGAAACTGCGAAAACCTCGACTTCAGCCGTGTCTTGATGAATTCGGCGGAAGTCAGTTTCTGCGCGCGCGGGTAAAACTGCCCAAACTTTCCCTCGACATAAAGGTGGGGAAAGCACTTCTCGTCCAGGGCAGTGTCCCTTCCGTCCATCGGAGGAGCGTTCACTTTCAGCATCTGGTAGAGCGCGGAAGCAGAAGCGTTGTTTCTCCTCTCGTGAAGCGGATAAATTGTGTACTGTTCGTACTCCTCTTCTTTTTCCTTCGTCACCTGCGTCAGGAGGGCTTCCGTGTTTGGCTTCCCGTCCTCCTCCTCCTCCACGTTGGCGATGTGTCGCAGGTCCTCCTCCATCCCCATCAACAGCTCCTGGGGAACCCCGGGCATCACTATCTCGGAATAGTGCAAGTTAATGCGCTTCAGCAAGGTCAGGGCGGCGTATACCTTGTTGACGTCTACAAGGTCCTCCCAGATCAGCCTGGACTTTGTCGGTGCTCCACGGACAACGATGTACAGCTCCGGGTTCCTGTTCAGAGGGTCTTCCGGCTTCGGCAGCTTTTTAAGGGTCTCTTCTAGTGGTAAGGGCAGGTGGAAAGTCCTGCCTTTCACCTTCTTTACCAGCCACCTGTTTGGAATGCGCTTGTTCCCAACGGGTACCATGGTGGTGACGACTTGGAAGGCCTTTGCGCGCTGTATCAAGATTTTCTCGTAGTCGTTTAGCTCGCTGATCTCGGGCGGTAACTCGCTGGCACCAAGGCCGTTAATGACGCAGGTGGCCGGTACCTGGTCGGCCCGAATCTTATGGAGGCACGAGTGGCACACGTGGGGACTCATGTCAGTATTTCTAGTGGCGTAGTATTTCTCGATTTCTTTCCAAGCGCCTGTGTCGAGGGGCTTGCGTAGTCTCACCAAGCTGCACACGTCTTTGGAGCAACACAGTTTGTTGCATGATACGCAGGCCAACTTCGGGGTGTCTTTGCAGTCATTTAAGTATTTCTTGAATGCCCACTTGTGCTTCGCGATGACCATGTCTTCCGCAATGTCTCCTGAACTCTCGCATTCGAAGGCAATGTCACCCTTTTTCTCTCGGTTCCCTAGTTCTTCGATCTCGGCTACGTCCAACCTCTGCAGCGCCTCGTCTATTTTTCTGATCAGCTTGCTCTCACTTTGCACGTAATAAAACTGCCTCACTACCGACCTCATTACGGGAAAATGGGCCTTAACGGTGTTCATGAACGCAATGTCGGACTGCATTTCTTCTGTCTCCGTGGACATTTTGTACAGTTGGCCGGGCGTATTCTTCTGCACCTTCCGGAGCACTTCCGCCAGCTTTCCGAGCTTCGAGTCGTCCAGTGCACACACGCTATCGTGGCACTCCCACACTAACCCCTTTCCCGAAATTTCTGTTTCGGAGAAAACAACTCCACCCGTCCTGCCAGCCTTCATTGGGTGGGCGTCCGTGTGCACCCTGTACGCCTGTTCGGCGTAAAAGGGCTCCTGGTTGTCCCTGTGGCCGCATGGGCCGAGGAACGCATCGAATTTTTGATTAATAGTGCTGTTGGCGCTACACGACTCGAGGCTTTTCATTCTGGCGACCAGCTTCTCCTTCAGGGCTTCGACCCGCTTGCTGAGTTTCCGGACGGTAACCTTCCTCCTGTACAACGCCCATTTGACAATCTCCGTAGCTTTCAAAGAATCTCCCACTTGCTCTGTCAATTTTTCACGTATCTCGTCGGCGCTTCCCTGGAATTTGAGATATTTTTGGGATCTTTTACGTGCAACGGCCTCTTTTATAACCACGGGGTTGTTCTTGCCGTAGCGCTTTACGGCACGACGGTTCACATCCGGATGGGATGCCGCGTAGCGGTCTGCGGCACGACGGTTCACATCCGGATGGGATGCAGCGTAGCGGTCTGCGGCACGACGGTGCACATCCGGATGGGATGCAGCGTAGCGGTCTGCGGCACGGCGGTTCACATCCGGATGGGATGCAGCGTAGCGGTCTGCGGCACGACGGTGCACCTCCGGATGGGATGCAGCGTAGCGGTCTGCGGCACGACGGTGCACCTCCGGATGGGATGCAGCGTAGCGGTCTGCGGCACGACGGTGCACCTCCGGATTGGATGCAGCGTACAGCTTTTTTGAAACCCGTATCTTATCTGCGTGTTTGAAACGATAACGACTGTCAGCCTCTCGTTTCTGCTCTTTTCGCGAGCTTTCAGATGTTTTTGGCCTCCCCATCTTTTTCTTGGTTGGCCTACCCCTTTGAACCTTGTTGACGTGTCCATCAGGATTCGAGGTCTGTTCGAATATCTCCCCCATTGAATGGTTACGCGCACAGGCAGTTTTTGGAGGAGTGCTCTCGACTGCGTAAAACAAATCGTAATGCCCCGCAATATCCGACCCAGTGAAACGTAGCCGCCTGACAGGTCCTCCGTCGCTCCCAGTGAATATACCCCTCAGCGTCCCTTCCTGATACACCTCAAAAGTAAACGGGAAAATTTCTGCTGCAGCAAACAATTCGGCAGCTGAGCCGAATGTTTTCTCTTTTTTCATATCGAAAGCGTAAGATTGACTGTCCATGTACTGTTTGCCCGATCTATCACACGTCAATACTCCTAGTCGGTCCCAATTTTTAACTATGTGATTAACAATCAACAATCTTACCTCCAATGACCGTGATATCTTACCATGCACCGCTTGCGATAATGAATGAAACAAACAGGAGCCGTCTCCGGGCATTTGTTGTACTTGATGGAGCTCCAAATCACCGCTAGGAAGTTGCAACATCTCCTTTTGCAACATATTTGTTGCCATACTGTAAATAAAACTTATATTAAAATACGTTTTCAAATTAACAAGAAGTTCTTAAAGAACTAAAATAGCCTACTTTCCTGTTACTCAAATACTTACTAAAATTCTTATCTTGAAAAAAAAACTAGGTTCGTAACAGTAAGTGACATCCACAACCGTTTTTCTACATTAAATTTAAAATAAATTTCACTAAACGCAGCCTCTAACTAAACACAGCACTAAACACAGCTTTATTTGCAGTTATAAATAATCTTTAATTTTTCGTAGAACAAAAACCAAAAAACTACTCCTCAATAAACATTGACTTGCTGAATTCGGCTAGTTTCATTTATTTTATTTCGAAAATTAAATAATTATAACTTAAATCGTTTGCAAAAATTTATATTTCAAAGAATAAATATGTAATATTCCTCGCTTTCAAATAGAATGAAAACAATTCGTAGTATATATTTGACGTCATCTTAAATTGGCCGATGTCTCAAAAATAAATTTATTTTAATTTATTGTCTAAAAGAATTAAAGTTTCTCAAGCAATTGTTGCGATGGCAATGGTGATTTAATTCTAATAAATATGGCTTCCTATGCTTTTTAAATGAGCATTAAATTTTGAAGTTTTTTAAATAATTGAAGTACTTCGAATTCGAATTCTTTTCTGAAATGTTATCCAATCTAGACTTGCATCCCGAAAATAAATGCCTCAAAATAAATGCCTAATAAATGAAAATAAATGCCTAATGACAAAAATGAGAATAAGTTTCAATACGAAATCTGATATAACAGTTAATCAGACTCAAAGGAATAAATTTCTAACCGTATTAAATTTTTTTTAATAAATTGAAAAAAAAAAACGAAAAAAGTTGACAAATTTTGTATAATAATTTAAAAAAAAATTTAATTATTAATCTGCTATACAGAAAGAGAATTTCCAATTACATAGCATGTAAGACACTACAACCGAACAAACAAACATTGAACATACAAGATAAAAGAACACTAAAATCGAATAAAAAACACAAACAAACATTGAACAAACAAGGATTAAAAAATGACTAAGATAAAAGCATTAAAATTGAGTAAAATACGCACCAATAAAAATACATATATATATACAGCAGATAGAATTATAAGGTTACTGATAAGATATATCTTTTTAATTTCGTAAAATTGTCGAAAAATAAATCACTACTTATTGGGAGTTTATTAACAAGTTCAATGAATTGTATATATGGCTGATTTTTAAGATAGTTTTTAGTGAAAAAGGTTCTTTAAGAACATATTTATTCCTTGTAGTATAATTAGGAACAAAGAAATTAAATTCTTGTAATATGTGAGGACAATCAATTTTGTAGTTTAGGATATTGTAAAAAATTTTAAATACAGATATTGATCTTCGACATTCTAAAGTAGTAAAACTAGATGGTCTGAAGAACTCATGGGATTTACGTGCTATGAAATATATAATTTTTTTTTTATTTTTTCAAGTGATATAACATCACACTTGTTTGAAGGATTCCAAATCATGCAATTGTATTCAAGAACCGGACGAACAAGTATATTAAAGAGATTGAAGAGAACATTAATATCGTCAAAATCATAAGCAGTTCTTTTAAGGATTCCTAATTTTTTAGAAGCTCTAAGCATAATATCCCGGATGTGTAAACTAAAACTGAAACTAGATTCATATATGACTCCCAGATCTTTTATGTAAGTCTTTCTTGTGATAATTTCATTATTCAATGTATAATTACTAAGATATGGGTCAAGTTTCCTTGTAAACGTAAGAACGACGCATTTAAATCAGTATTTAGAAAAATCTTATTTTCAGTACACCATTTATCCAATTTGTCCAGTTCAGTCTGAAGAATCAATATTTGATGAAATAATCCTAAAAACTTTTAGATCATCAGCAAAAAGCAAACAATATTAAGCAGCCCCAGAGGCAACTGAAGATATTTTCTCGGATCGAAAAAAAAATTTACACCCATACTAACAATAACATACTGCGGCTTAACCACACCATTGGAAATATGTTATCAATTTTTTTGTTGATACAAATTAAAAAGAGGCCAATTTAATAAAAAGATTAACTTATCAAAAAAATAATTAAAATTTTATATCAAATTTCCAATAGCGCTTTACGTTATTCCCTATGTACTAATATTCATTGTGTATTAAATAATATATTAACAGTGAACTAAAAAAAAATTAATAACATTGATACCATTACAGTTCAGATTGAATAAGTAATTGGTATATATATTTAGTGGTGGTAAATAAGAGAGATTCCTTCATTCTGATTATAACTTTTAGTATTCACAGATTCTTTTGGACGAAAAAAGACGTCATAAAAACGCCATTTTGACATAATGTAAATACGACATTATAAATGAATAAGAACGACGTTTTTACTAGGTAAAAATAGGTTATTATTATTTGTACAATACGATTTTTTTAATTGTTGAAAAGGCGTATTCGAGTCAAAATAAAAGACTAATTATTAAGATGTCAATATGACGAATTTTGCATAGTAAACGGCCCCAGAGGCAACTGAAGAAATTAAGCCAGATCAACCCAATTTTGCAATAGCATATCCTATTATATATAAAATCATACTTGAATAATATTAATAAATATTAATGGAACAACAAAACTTATTACCTGTGTGTAAATGTGATGACGGTGAAACTAATTGAATAATCCAAATTTTCTAGATCGGTAGAAAGAATAACCTTTAAAGGAATGTCAGTACAATAACCAATCTGAAAGAAGTCAGAGAATAGACTGACCAAATGACAGTTGTAAAAGCCTTGAAACTGATTTTCTCGCCAGAACACATTTTCTACCCAACCAATTTAATTGCACTATTCTTCTTGAACAACAAAATAAACTAAAAAAAATTCACCTAAAAAGCACCTGCGGACTTCGTAGCTATAAATAAATCAAGTATTAAAATATTTGAGAACAACGTTTTAATGTTCTTTTACGCCGAGAGGAATTGTTTATTTTCCTTTTTTTAAATTTACACAAACTATCTGAATAACGAGCTAACGCGTACCAGAACACGGTCAAAAGACTAATATTTATTATCAATATTTGACATTATGTTTATTCAACGTCATAAATTCAAAATATTTTCAGTTAGACGTGTTTGTGTAATTTTTCAGCATGATATTTATGTTGTAATTTTTTTTTATTTTGGCCCATTTCTTTACGATTTAAAACGATTTTCCAGTAGGATATTTATGACGTCAAACAGATTTTATGTCGATGTATTTTGGGCATTTGAAGTTTCAGAACAAGGGTGAATCTGTTAATTATTATTCCGCTTTTAACAGATCTATATAAAAAAATATATATCGCTGCCGCATATGAATGCAATTACCCATTTTAGTTTTAATTAGTATTTTAATAATAATAATCTTTATTATTACAAAAAACAAAAAATAACAAATAACCAATAGAAAATATGGTGCGCCAAGGGGAAGAATTTCCCGTACAAGCGAACAAAACATAAATAGTTGGAAATGAACACAAACAAAAGCAGAGAAACAAATAAGAATCGAACATAATATGATGTGGCAATCAGCTGGGCATATACAGATTTAATTAAAATGCTTCAAACTAGAGTGAAAAATAAAGATCCAAGCCGTCAATATTAATGAAAAACTCAAAAAGTTGTTTTTTGAAGTAATAATATTTATTTGTATTCGTTAAGTTAATAGGCAGTTTATTATACAATTTAGGGGCAAGATAGAAAAAATGTTTAGTAAATATAGTTTTAGAAAATGTTGGAATTCGGAAAATATCACTTGATCTGGCATAATAAAAGTTTTCATTAAGTTCACAGAGTGATTTATTTTGATAAAGATGTAAGCAAATTCGAAAAAAAAGCATTATAACGTACAGGGAGTAAATTAAGTTCTCGATAAATTGGACAATTAAGTGATTGGTAGTTCAGGAGTTTAAAACATTTATTTTGTATTGAAATAATTGGTTGTAAATTGGATCTGTATTCTCCACCCCAAATAATAATACCATAATTAATCAGAGAATAAAACAATGCATAATAAAGAGTTTTTAAAAAAGTTACATGTACTTTACGTTTGATGTGGTACAGTTTAACTAATATAAAACGTAGTTTATTTCCCAGGTCATTGATATGAGTTTTCCATTTCAAATTAACATCAATATGTAAGCCCAAGTATTTGATACTTATTTATTATTATTTTCGCCGAACGTCGTCAATGGAGAAATGTTCTAAGTTCTTTTAGTAATCAGTTCGCAATGCCGAGTTCAATGAATAAAATAGAACACTGCAAACTTGTAAATTTACTTAATTCGTTAATCACTCAACTCGCAACACATTATTATTATCATTTTGTAGGAATAAGTGTGAAATATTGATTTATCTAATATTTGCTTGTCAAGTTGATGACACAAATTCGCATTCCGGTTTCAGACATATAGATAGGGTTAATCAAGTCTTTTTTCGATATATTTTTTCGTTTTTTTTTTTTTTTTGGTAGCTCCCTGAGATTGAATATTTCTAAGTCCTATTTTTTTTCTACTGCTTAAGTATTTGTTTATACTATATCTACTTATTATCTGAACTTACTTTTTACCATAATATATACATTCTACTATACTATGGCCACGCTGACACCCAATTCCGCCTCTCAAGAACCCGCCACCAACAAAGGCAAGCGTAAAACCTTTTCTCCGATATCTGCTATGGATGTTCAGGCAAAGTCTAAGTTCAAACCTGACACTGCCACTGAAGACCTAGCTAGTTTCCTCGCAGATGAAAACCCTGACCTTAAAAAAGGTATGAAGCTACTGATCAAACTCCAGCTCGAATCAAATAACACTGTAAATAGATTAATCGAAAGAATCGATCATTTAACCAGTTGGCTTGGCAATGTGGATGAGGCTATTGTTGACATTGAAGAAAGAATTACCGCAATTGAATCGAGGTTAAACAGTGATAAAGCTATATCTTTGCCTGCAGAACAAGATTACGCAACTACTCAGCGAAAATTGACCGAACTGGAAGACAGAAGTAGAAGGAACAATATAGTTATAACTGGTCTGAAAGAAGAAGGCTCGGAATCGTGGGAAGTGTCCGAAAAACAAGTCATCGATCTCTGTAAGTCAAAGCTGAACATCTCGGACATTTCTATTGAACGTGCTCACAGGTTAGGAAGGATGTCCGCTAACCGACCAAGACCCATTATCTGCAAACTTCTAAATTTCAAGGACAAAGAACGAATAAAAAGAAACGGATACATGCTGAAAGGTACTAACATATTTATAAATGATGACTTTTCTCAAAGAACAAACACTGCTAGATTCCACCTGCGGAAATTTTCAAAGGAAATGAAAGGAAAAGGCGCTGTGTCTACCAAGTTATCCTACGATAAACTTGTCATTGACGGTAAACAATATATGTACAACTTCGAAAGCTCAAGTGTCATCGAGGTGCCTAGTGCTCCCTCTCCCTAACAAAAAATCTCCAACTATCGGTCGACCTTATGTACCTGTTTCCTCTGAAATAATTCACCTCAACGTTGCCGGTATCCACAACAAAGGTATCTATCCATATTTCTGGTCAACCTTTAAAAATGCCGACCTAATCTCTTTAGTCGAAACTTGGCATACTTCAAATTTTAATTTAATTGGTCCTCTAACTCATTTCACTACTATACAAAGTTACGCGGTCAGAGACAGTGCACTGGGTCGACCAAGTGGAGGGATTATCTGTGCATATAATCCTGATCGAATTGTTAATGTTCAGATAATTGATAACTGTCGCTTTTGGATCGTATTTTCTGCAAATTACAATTGTCTTAAAAATGTGCTTTTTGCTTGTTGTTATTTCCCACCTGATTCAAAATATGATAAGGCTTTCAAAGACTTTTTTCAATTCATAAATTCTTTAAATTTCTGCAATATTGTAATTCTTGGGGATTTTAATGCACGCTTTTGTTCAAACAATCCTACGATTATTCTTAATTTTCAGGACCAATATCAAACTAATCACACCAGTCATCATAACTCAAAAGATAAAATTACAAATTCAAGAGGCAAACTGTTGCAAACATTTTGTGTTGAAAATGATCTTATTAAACTTAACGGTTCTTTGCCCGGTGACTTGGGAGGTAATTTCACTTACTTATCAGCTAACGGTGCTAGTACAGTTGATTACATAATCGTATCAAGTCCAATTTTTAATGAATATGTTTCAGACTTTCAAGGGGGGGGGTCCTTCCACAAATTGGTTCTGATCATCTGCCCATTTTAGCTACGTTTATATTTGAATCTTTTAATTCACAGCCTTTGTTTGCAACTGGTCTGGAGGTTGGTCTAAGAAAATCGTTTTGGAACCCAAATCAACATTTGAAATTCATCACTGATATAGATACTATTCTAAATAGTACCCAAGATATCAACGCAGATAATATAATAAAATTATTTACCGATGTTGCTGAGAATAATTGTATGATTAAACCGCCTTTTGTTAATGAACCTAAAAGCAGATTTACAGCTGTAAATGGCTGGTTTGATAAGGACTGTTTTTCTCTTAGACTAAAGCTTAAATCAATCTTAAAATGTGTGACCAAAAATTTTAATAACAATATCCAAAACTATAAAGAAACACTAAAAGAATATAAGCAGCTGTGTTATCATAAAAAGAAAAGCTACTATACATCCATCCAAAATCAGTTGGTCAACTGTAATGACTCTGCATCCTTCTGGAAAACTATAAACAAATTTAGAAAAAAAACAGTCATAACACCTAAAATATCTCTTCAGAATTGGTTTGATTACTACTCAGATATTTTTTCAAACAAACAAATCAACGCAGTTGCAATAATTGACCAAGTTACCATTTACACTGTCCCAAATTCTGATCCGATTCTCGATACAGATATTACATGTGCCGAGCTAAAATCTGTATTAGATAATTTAAAAAACGAAAAATCACCCGGCGTGGATGGATTGAGACCAGAATTTTTTAAATACCTAAACTCTTCGTCAATTTCTATTATTACCAATGTTTTTAATAAGGTTTTTCACTCTGGTTCCTATCCAAATAGCTGGATCGAAATCCTAATCTGCCCAATTTTTAAAAAGGGTGAAATAACTAACCCTAGCAATTACAGACCAATTTCTTTAGTCCCAGTAATAGGTAAAATCTTCACATCGATCTTAAACAAAAGGCTACTAACATGGCTTGATCAGAAAAAGTTACTTTTCGAGGAACAAGCTGGTTTTAGGAAAGGTTATAGCTGCAATGATCAATCATTTATTTTAAACTCAATTATACAAGATAAATTACGGAAAAAACGTGGTAAACTATATGTTGCTTTTATTGATCTAAAAGGCGCGTTTGACAGTGTCAATCATGATCTTTTATGGTTGGAATTACAAAAACTCTCAATCAGCTCAAAAGTTATCACAATTTTAAGGGTAACAATCACTCTTTTTACAAATTCATCAAAAACTCACATTTAATTGAAGATTATCTAGCCTCAAATGTTGATATATCTGTAAAACGAATTATAATGCAGTTGCGTTGCAATCAAACATACTTATACTTTAAAGGATCAATTTACAAAATATTTCCTGACACTATGTGTAAAATATGTAATACATCCGAAAATGAAACCTGGGAACACATAATTTTAACTTGTCCTGTTTATGAATCCTTCAGAAGAAAATACTTTATTAATTCTAACAATCTTTCAGTATTTTTAAAATTTCATAACAAAAACTATTATAATATTTATAACTACTTAATATCAGTTTTAAAATTTAGACAATATATATTAAGTTTCGATGATACTGACAATTAGTTTACTTCCTTGTGTCTCTGTGTATGTATTTAAATGTTTGTTTGTATTTCATTTGTTTGTTTTATATGTATCCTTGCAATAGATTTATGTTGATATTATGAAACATTTTATTGTAATAACCATTGCCAACCATTGTAAACGGGCTTAGGCCCATTGCAATAAATTTATTATCTATCTATCTATCTATCTAAGTCTTTTTTCGATATATTTTTTCTTCTTCTTAGAACACGCATATTATGAATTCTTAGTGAATAACAAGTAGATTTGTAATAGTAACTGTCACCTGGAACTGCTTCCACACAAAATTTATACACCTTAGAAAAAATAGCCAAACACAGCATTTAGTTGTAATTTAAACTTTTATAAGCATGGCTTTCTAACAAAAAAAGAATTTTTAAAAGCGGACGATTAGAACCGAAAGAATGACATACCATTTTATAAAGGACAGACTTACAGAAAAACGTACAGAAAAAAAATCAAAAAGTTTGAAATACAGGTGTTTGATGTCATACCTTTCTAACAAAAAAATAATTTTCAAAATCGGGCGGTTAGAACCGAAAATATGACAGACCTTCTTGTAAAGGACAGATTGACAGACGGACAGAAAAACGTACCGACAGACGGACACAAAGTATGAAATATGAAGCCATACATTTATAAAAAAAAAGTTTTTTTAAATCGGACGATTAGAACCGAAATTATGACAGACCGTCTTATAAAGGACAGACGGACAGAAAAGCGTACAGACAGACGGTCAGAGAGTATGAAATATAGGTATCCGATATCATTTCTTTCTAGCAAAAAAAGAATTTTTAAAATCGGACTGTTAGAACCGAAAATATGTCAGACCGCTTATAAAGAAGATTGACAGACGGACAGAAAAACGTACAGACGGACGGACACAAGGTATGAAATACAGGTCTCTGATGCTATACCTTTCTAACAAAAAAAAGTGAAATCGGATGATTAGAACCGGAAACATGACAGACCGTCTTATAAAGAACATACGGACGAAAAAGCGTACAGACAGACGGACAAAAAGTATAAAACATAGTTCAAGTCTTTGATATATGTCATTTCTTTCTAACAAAAAAAATATTTTTTTTAAATCCGATGGTACTGTTTGAAAGATTCTGTTCAAGAAATCGTCACTTGACCACGATTTAAGAAATACGAGAATCGCCGCCAATAACCCTTATGTAGCTCTAGTACAACGTTACTGCAAGCAAAATCCTTAAAAAAAAACATTTGCCCATTGTGAAGCATTGGTTCCAACCATTACTCATATGTAGCCCTTGTGCGATGTTAATCCTACCTCCAAACAACCAATGGCTCTTTATAAAACATGGTGCTGGTTCCCGGCTCAGGTGCTGCACTTGAAAACCATTCAATTTAGTCAAAATGCTGATTGACACATTAAATTAGTAATATCGTGTGCTAAATCCCACACATGAAAACCTTTAACGTATCTGAAGGCAAATAACTATTTGAATTGTTGGCGACGACGTTTAATCGCCGCTGGTATATCAGCGTATGGAGAGCATTGCAACTGCTTATGAAAAAGGGCGCCAATCAGTTTACGCCCAACCCCGGGTAAAATCTTCGATTTTCGGATTTTTCCTGTGATATGCATGCTCTATTCTATAAATGTTCCAATTTTCGTAACTCCATAACAAGCCGTTGTACCTAAACATTATGATCGCCCGTCAGTCAGTCAGTGAGTGAGGGACATATTTGTCGTTTTTCTGGTTCATTTATCTCTGGCTTAAATGAATTTCGAACGCTGGAAATTTTTTTCTAGGTTAAGTCTCACTAGGACACCCAGAAAAAAGTCTAAACTCGAATCTAAAGTGCGTAGAAGAAAAGAACTGGGTCTCCAAAATTATGCCGAAATGGTCCCAGTAAAGGATAGTCAGTGCCGCCTTCGTTATGAACTTGGCGATGCACTGCCGTGCATCCAGATCAATCGCTCGTTATATCGCGCATTTGGCTATATCGCGTTTTCTTGCTTGTCTCCCGGGAACAGCGATATACACTCTTAAAAATAACACTTTCATTTTTGACGATTCATGAATCCTCAAGCCTCATTTCGTTAATTTTGAGGATTGTTTCGTCAAACTATCACGTGACTTTTGAGTAAACGCGAATCCTCAGTTTTACGATCGTGATTTGACGATTCTGTATCTTGATTTTGAGGAAACTGAATCTCGTTGTACTCGCACCGTTGCATTCTGGGATTGGAACTTAGCGGTTCAAACAATGGCGGCTTCTTGAAGTTTGGTTAGGCCTAACATAATAATTCGTAATATATACAAGCAGCTTGAACATTAAATTTTACAGTAAAGAACAAGAAGTAGCATGTTTCTAAACATAAAACTATTTGCCTTCATTAGAATATGTAAGTATTATAAAAATAGAACGGAATTATAGCTTTTGTTTACTATTGATGCTGATTTTCAGCTGTTAATTTACACTGCACTCTTGAATCAAGTTTAACGCAGCTAAAGAACGCTTTGCAAATAAGAGGTTTCATCAAACGACTTAATAAATCTTGCATAGTAAAATTAAGAACAGTATTTTAAAAAAATAATTAGATAATGAGTGCATAAACGGAACACATTAAATAATAAAACATAATATTTTAAAGCAACTTTAAATATTCGTAAATCGTTTGAAAAACTTTTGAAGATTGCATGGTCTCTCTCTCATGGTCTCAACTCTTCTTTTTTGAAAAAGAATAATTCTTTTTTTTTCGTTTTCTTTCGGTGAAATTAGAAGCTCGATAGAATATACGAATTAGTAAAAAGTAGTCACATAAAGTTTTGAGCCAACTGAAAAAAGGAAGACGACATTACACTTTGTTATGTGTTAAAAAACGACAGGTGTAGAATTCTAAACATGAAATTCGAAGTTCGCCTTTCTATGATAATAAACTGCTTTTTATTCGGACAGCAGATGTGATCATCGTCAGGTGCCATTGCTAAATTCGAACTTCGATACTCTAGGATTTTTTTTTTAAATATGTGAAGTAGAAACGGAAAAAAGTTAAAATATATAGAAAAGGGGTTATGTTGTTGGAAAGTATTTGGATTATTATCAATATTTATTAAGGTAAGTTTAAGTCATTTCATTTTATGTCAAAATAAAAATGGTTTATTTTCTTCATTCAACTAATATGGTATAAAGTAATTATTAGTTAACTATTAATAACACATTTTTTATTTATATTCTGCATATTTATTAAAAGTGAAAAGTATTATTTTGACGATGCATAATTTGTGTCTTTAAATTATGGTTTTATAATTAAAAAATATTTCACACTGAAAGATAAAATTTTATGTGCACTGAATGCATTATATTTCCATATTTTTTTTCTTTAAAGGTACTTTTAATGCAAAAAGTATTTAATAAAATAACGTAATTAATAAGTTATTTTTTTTTAATATAATATTTAACGGCCTTGTTTTTTAGGTAGATGCTTTTGGGTTCGACTCGAAGATGCAACTAAAATTGATTTAATATAGTATATTAGTTTTGTGCCATGGACTATGTTGATTCCAAGCTTCAGGAATAGGGATTTGGATCTCTAATAGAAATAATTAAAAACAAGATTAAATGTAAAGCTATAATATTCAAAATAAGCCTAACTTTTTTAAAAGAATTATTTTTTTTAAAAAAAGTTCTTTCTGTAATTTTTGTTTGAGAAAATTATCCACCTGAAATTTTGTGTACTATTTTATTGTTTAAATGCCTTACTTCTAAAAAACTGTCTCATCCCTCCCCCCCCAAAAAAAAAAAATACTAAAATTTTAATTTCAGTAAATCAGTAAATTTGATGTGTTAGTATTCCACTTAAACTTGTAAGTTAAACGAATGCTATATTTGTTGTTTTTTTAGACTCGCCTTTATAAGGGTTGGCCCAATTAGGTTATGAAAAGTATACTAAATGCTTCCTATTTTTTTAGAAGACAAAACTGCTGTAATGATACGACTGAAGTACTGATGATTGAAGCAGCAGTTTGTGAAGTACTACACAAAATGCCAGCCTGCCCAGCAGTTCCCAGACCACCGGCCCGTCATCATATAATCAATATGTATATAAAAAAATTCGAAACTTGTGTTTATTTTGATAAAATAAATATACAGATTTAAATAAAGTGAAATGTTAGTTTGTTGTAAAAACAAATAAACAATTTAAAAGTGGATTTTCTTGATTTGGAATGTAATAAACTAATTGTATAACTTATATTCAAAGCAAATTTTGGTTCCGAAATGCATTGAGAATCTTTTTAATATTTTATAAACATTATATATTATAGTTTTACATGCAAATAGTCAATTTTGTATCAAAATGCCTTCAATATTTCAGAAGCTGTACATAGATGGATTCGTGTCCGTAAAAAAGACAAATGTGGAATATAATTATAGCTTTTTTTTGTATTTGGGTGAAAATACCATTAACAAAATGATGTAGTAAAATCCTATAATATATCCTAAAAACTTTTTAGAAAAATGCATTTCCTCAAATATGATGAAACTAGACCGAATACGACGTAACTCTAGTTAAACTCATAGTTTCCTTGCACAGAAGCCACGACCATGGGAGGGGCTATAAAACGCACGGAACAATTAGATGAAGACAAAATAACACGACTGAAATTTTCTCTTCATCTGATTGCCCCGCGCGTTTTATAGCTCCGCCCATGGTCGTGGCTTCTGTGCAAGGAAACTATGAGTTTAACTATAGAGCTGCCCGAACAATAAATATATATGCTCAAAAATGACGATGCAAAACTCTCAAATGAAAAATAATAATCCTCAATTTAACGAAACCGGAACTATCAAAACAGCATCACATACTCAAAAATAACGATACCAAACTCTCAAATCAAGTATAACAATCCTCAATTTAACGTAACCAGAACTATAAAAACAAAATCACATGGTCAAAAATGACGATGCCAAACTCTCAAATTAAGAATAACAATCCTCAATTTAAGGAAACTAGCTCTCAAAACAACTAAATTCACATGCTCAAAAATAACGAAATATTTCTTTAGATTAGACGACATTCAAATCCTCAAAAAAATGACGATTAAAATGTCCTCACTTTGAGGAAAGGAAAACTCGGAGCATTTGGCAGGAAACTGAATCCTCAAAATTAAGGAAAATTTCGTCGTTTTTGAGCATTCATTTTTAAGAGTGTAGCGTGCACTCTTAGAAATAACACTTTCATTTTTGACGATTCATGAATCCTCAAGCCTCATTTCGTGAATTTTGAGGATTGTCTCGTCAAACAATCACTTGACTTTTGAGTAAACGCGAATCCTCACTTTTACCTATCGTGATTAGACGATTCTGTATCTTGATTTTGAGGAAACGGAATCTCATTGTTGTACTCACATGCTCAAAAATGACGAAATATTTCTTTAGATAAGACGACATTCAAATCCGCAATAAAAATGACGATTAAAATTTCCTCACTTTCAGGAAACGAAAACTCAGAGCATTTGCCAGTAACGGAATCGTCAAAATTAAGGAAAATTTCGTCGTTTTTGAGCATTCATTTTTTAGAGTGTGGGGTTGCTGTATTTACATCTTATTATCGTACAAGTTATTTTTTATTGGTTAATACTAGTTAGTTTTAGGATATTTTTTTAAGGGGATATGGGACACTTTTAACTTTTTTTTATAATATTGCAGATATCAATATAATTTTTTTCTATAAATGTATACTAAATGTACTTACACTTTTAGATAGTCAAAGGTTTTAAATTATCATTATTTATTTTTTAAAAAAATAAAATGTGTCGAAAGGTGATGTTTCTTATTTTTGTTATCAGTCAAAAACTTATTTATTGACAAACAAAAATTTGGCATTTTTATAAACAGAGAAATGTTTTTAACAAACTGTCTTTACCGATTTTCCTTATTTGCCATAGTTTTTTTTAAAAAAATTATTGAAGTTTTTTTAATAATTTCACAGGTTCACTTTTTTTTACAAAAAATAATAAATAAAAAAATAAACTATTTACAAATAATCCCTAAAGACAAATTAAAGATATATGTTTTAAAAATATGAGTGGAAAATTTTAACACTCTATGGGCAGTAGATTTTGAGTTATATCAATTTAAAGTCAAAACATCATCGAAAACACGATCAAGGAGAAAAACATTTTTGAAGTTTATCCCTTTCCTTACTGAAGCGCTCCAAACCGACCGAACAACTAAGGATTCGATAACGTTATTCCTATCTAATATTACGAGGAAGCAAAGATTATAAACGTGGTTGGCCAACACAGATGTCATGACACAAAAAACTACACATCTCACATTCTACTGCAGATATAAATAAAATTTTTGTTTTAAATTATTCTAAAATATTAGTGTTATTTTTTATGATAATAATATATTTTTTTTTATTTTTTTGAAGATTTTGTGTCCTATACCCCCTTAATGAACTGTTTTTGCTCCTCTTCCCCTGGTCATCAGTTTCTGACACAACATCATGAATACTTATTCATGATGTTGCTCATGTCATGTTGTCCTTATTCATGTTCAAACTAAATTTTTAAGAATGAATTGGTTTTTTTTAAAATCAATATATTTTAATATTTTTTATTTTTACTGTACCAATATTAAGTCGTAAAATTTCGTTTGGAATGCTAAGATTAATATTGAAAATAATAAATCGAATGATGTTTTTAAAATTCATCGAGGTGATGCAACTTGTCTGGTATGATTCCTTTGTGTATTATTCTCTTGAGCCTGGTCAAAGAAACTTGACCTTAATATCGATATTCCTGAATCCAGTTTGGACATTCTGTCGGTTTTATCCGGAAATAAGAAGTTGTAAGAAAGTAATCTGCAGTCTATCTTATTTACAATCTGTGATATCTACGCTTTCTTTGTTGATTTGATCCTTGTTATCGTAATGTGCTTATATTTTCGAAGTTATATAGTAGCTTTTCTCAACACTAATAGATTTTTATAAATATTACTTATTTAAGTTTTGTAAGTTGGAATTATGTACATGGTGTGTGTAACTAACACTTAATTTTATTTATATTACAATACAATGATCATCAATTTTTTTTCCAATATCTAGCTCCCTATCTTTTAAGATATATAATCTACACTTTGGGTGGGGATTATCATAATCTCCTCCTACTCCAGCGAAATACTACACATATGTAATTTAAGTAAACATATTTTTCAAACAAATATATATATTAAAAGTACGCTTTGCAAGCAGTTATTGTTTTTAAATATTTGCAGAGTGGTAAGTCATTTTCGTTAAATTTGAGTTAGTAAGCTGTAAAATATAAATTTTTGGTTCTAAAAAACAACAAGCAAACCAGTCAAAAATTAACTCTCTAAACTGGTCAAAAGGAAAACGAAATGCTCTATAAAAACATCATAAGACCAGTGCTTACTAATGGCTCAGAAACCTGGCCCGTGACAAAATAGCTTGAAAATAGATCGGCTATCTTTGAAAGAAAGGCTTTGAGAAAAATTATTTGTGCAGTGAACAGAACTTCAATGGTATATGGAGGCGCAGATATAACAGTGAACTGTATAAGATATACTTCATAAAAGTCAGCCGTATGAAATTTGCTGGACATCTGTGCATAATGAACCGCGACTCTTTAACATCAAGAGTCTTCCACTAGAAAATAATCGCCACCAGGTCAAGAGGGAGGCCCAAACTTCGATGGATTGACTGTGTGAGGATTTCAGAACGATAAAAGTGCAAAACTGGAGGTCGGCTTCCAAAACAAGATCAGAATGGAAGAAGATTCTGAAGAAGGCCCTGGCCCACAAAGGGCTGTCGAGCCAATAAAGAAGAAGAAGAAGTATAAGATATACAGGGAGACAGATATCATCAACTACATAAAAGTCAACCGGATGAAATTTGCTGTGCAGAATGAATTCGTATAATCATACCTTCAAACATTACATGCGGGCGAAGCAATTTTCATTTAGATATAACGAAATAAATGACTTTTAAAGCTTTTTAAATGAGCATTACGTTTTGAAGTTTTTTGAACGATACGACTTTACGTTATAAACGTAGGGTGGAAGCTAAAAAAGAGAAAACACCACTCACTGAGTTTTTTTTTTAAACACGATAAATTTTCTAGCCTGATCGGCAGCACTTTTGCCAGAAAAAACTGCCTCGTTCGGCTCTGTTATTATCTTAGTCGCTTATTAAATCGCCGATTTCATACATAAGTTCAACAAACCAAGTTGCCGATTGACAATTTACTTTCTTAATCAGTCACATGAGGCCGATGCCAGAAAGGCGGATTCTTCGATTGGTTGGTGGTAGAGTTATGTTCATGTTATTTGCAATGAATAATGGTTTGAAAATTTCTGTTATTATTATTATTATTATTATTATTATTATAGTTATTATTGTTATTTTTTTATTTAATGTTTTGGATACATTGATTGAATTTACCATGAGTTACCTGAAATTTGAAATTTCTTGATAAAAAAAACCCGGTTTCTTTGTACCAGTTACAATTTAACCGGTGTCTTTAATGCTAATTAAATACTTTCAGTATAACCGAATATTGATATATAAGATTTGAAAACACCGATTTTTCCCCTCAAAAACTCTATCATTAGGGTGGAACGTTTGTAATGGTGTGGAGGGAATTGCGTTAATGGGAACGACTTTTTTTTGTCGCTTTCGAAAAGCTGACTATCTCTGCATTGAATTAAAGTACAAAAAAAGAACAATATGTCGCTATTTTATGATTTTATATGGGAAAGACTGTAAGTTTCTTCAAGAAAATCACAAAATGTGTGCCTTCAAACTTTCGAATTGGTGGCAAAACTTTAAGGTGATGGACTGGTATGCATTCGGTTTGTATTAAGAGACGTTAAATTGTACTATTGAAGCAAATATGATTTGAATAAAGATTAAGAGGGTATTGTTATCGGCGAGTTGTATTGTCGCTTTGGTGTAAAATTGAACCCATATTGTTATTAAATCTGTTTCGTGTTTTTTTTTAAATTTATCATAAAAAAACTGTATAATTTATAAATAAAAATACGAAATTAGGCCATTATGTACTTTAAATTAGCACATAATCTCGTATTTGTGTCTAAACTTTTAAACATACAAATTTATATTTCATTAAAAATTACTGTTATAGCAAATAAAACAATATGTTTTAATTACAGCATTTCAAAATACATTTTTTAAATATGTTTAGGGGGGGGGGTTGTAATTTTACTTATCACAGAACTAATTCTTAATTATACAGCCTTATGTGCGTCATTCTCTAAACTTTTGCATAGCATTTTATATATTTGGCATTTTTTTTTTGGTTCAGTACAACCAGTGTAAGGATGGCTAAAGACGAGGTCTAGTTTTAAAAGTTGTCTTTGATTAAAAAAAAAAAAGATATCTCATGCGAATTTACAGAGAAATTTTGAAATAATGAAGTAATCATTGATGTCCAAGTTTCTCGGTACTTTAAAAATTCCCTTTGAGCATAAAATATTATTTCAGTAAAAAGAATAGAAAAGTAGATTGTGTTTTTTTTCAGAACTTTTTGTTTCTTTTTCCTTCTTATTTCGTATCCTTCATCTTTGAGATGACTCAGGGATATGAAATATTACTGATGTTATCAGCAATGCCGGAGCTTGTAAAGTATACATTTTTCTATCGTTTTCAATATGTGTGTCTTAATTATTAAGTAAAATTATCTATCACATAAGTATATATTGTTTTATCTATTTGACGATAAGTTATTTCATAAATGGGCACGTATTTTTTATAGGATCTATATTTGGAAATAAGTAACAATAAAATAGCTTCATTGAGTTAGGAGTCATTTTTTTATGGGACACATCTTGACATAGCCGATAATTTTAAGTTTCTTGTGTAATACTAAGATAAGAAAAGGTAAATTTCATTAAAAAAAATTATCTACTTTATACGAATATATATGGCGTACATTATATCATGTTTATACTTCTTTAGTCCCTAGTGACACATGGTTATTTTTCAAATAATTAGAATACTTGATACTAGGTACATCTCAGCATAATCAGTTTGGTAGGCCACTAATGGGTCAATCCATTACAATCACCCAGATACGTTGATCAACATTTTCGATTTTTCTTATTTTTCTGCCATATATTTCCTAATACTGGGTGAGTTCAAAGTCAAAGTAAAAAAAAAAAATGAAGCCCAGAATTTTATTTTGGCAGCCATTTTAGTTTTGCTTCAAATTCGATTTTTGGCTCAAAACTACCTCCACTTAAATCCATATAACTCTGACGATTGTATAGATATCAGGACGAAATAAAAAACAGAAAATAAGAATTACGCTATAAATAATTTGCAAGCTCATAATATTACCAAACTAGTAAGAAAGCGGTAGATAAAAAAAAATCACTACTGAAAAATGAAATTTCGTCTAAAACGGGAGCGCTGAAAATCTGGTAAAGTGAAAAGAGACTCGCCTTAAATATTTTTTCCTGTATAGACTAGTCGTAGAACTATACTTGCTGTAGAAGTGTAAAGCTTGAGAAATTTTCTTTATTCTTATACAATTTCTCAAAACTCCTCAAAAGAGACTGAGTGAAAACATTTGCAATTAATACAATTAGTACCTCTTTATGACATAAACAAGCAATAATTTTTTTTATTGAATTTTGAGTTGTTTCCAGAGATACAATGCATCAAAGTTGGTAATAAGGTGGCAGAGTGAGTCTGCATCGTGCGCCTTATGTAGCAAAGACCGATATTCAAGCCTATAATGCAAAAGGTTTACTTTTCATGCATAGTTATCTCGAAATGTCAATCACTGCTGCGAATATAAAAAAAAAGAAAAAAAAAAGAAACCGAAAAACTATTTTGATGAAAAATACTTTATTTTTGGCTATTTGACTTTGAAATTTTGAGTTCCAATTAGCTTATTTTAGATGTATTGAGTGATATTTGTAAAAATAAAATGTTAAGTACCGATATTTAATGACCTTAAAGCAATGCATCTATTAAAAAGAGTACATATGTAGTTATTTTTTCACGATTTGTGGCTTTTTCTGTTTTATATTTTTTAGATGGGTCATCAATTTGGATGAAAGGAGTAAACGAATATATTTTTCGCTGAATGTTCAGAGTAGTAAGGCCAACCGAATATATAAAACGATAGTTTCAATATGAACAAGAAAAAATTGTGTGAATTGTTAAAATTAAAACTCTATGGTGAAGATGATTGCCTCCAACAAAAGATCATAAATATAACCATAATAATACTAATAACAACTACGATAATGATGATGATAATAATAATAAATAATGATGAATAATGAATGATGAATAGTTAATAATAAATAGTAATAAAAAAGATACGAAGGCAGCGTTAACAAATATACAAAATAATAAAATATATTTTAAACTGTATGAAACTTCTAACCTATGTATTTTTGAACTTAACAATCGGGATTTTGGTTAAGCGTACTGAAATATATAAAATTTAAATATAAACTCATGAAATTTTTTTTTATTTATCACTTTACGAAAATAGAATTGCATCCTTGGAATGGAATGCAAAATGCGCCCTCTAGAAGGGAAGGGCGTAGGCTATGTAGCCCATTACCCCGCTCGCCAGAAGGGACAGTCACAGGAGACACACAAAGAAAGGACGACACAAACACATAGACAAATAGCAACATTTATTGACAAGTACAAATATCCATGCCTGACCGGGATTCGAACCCGCCCTCAGCAGCTCCAAAGGCCAGAACACTAACCATTCAGCCACCGAAGCGGCAATTGCAGCCTTAATATGCGTACATATACTCTGTGTGTATTTTTGAGGAATTTTCTAGTTATTAACCAAGGCATGTAAATTCCAAATAATACAAATATCAAAACTATTTTTTTTTAAATATCTGCAGTTTTTCTTTACCGGAAGAAATAAATTTAACATGTGCCAAGGACATTTTTAGTTCATTCTTTATGCTTAGTAGTTCATGCAAAATTAAAATTAAATTGTTAAGTACAACCATACATAAATTTCAAAATTTTACTCAATTTATAAACCTTTATATGCATGTAAAAGACTAGACAGGCTACTTGATTCTAGGTAAAAGTACGTTAAACTAGTTACGTACTACACTCCGTGCCAACCTAACTTGGGTAAAAACAAAGAGTAAAAAGGCATAGGGAAAAGCGTGATTGGTCCGTTAGTTGGAAATTCTTGTAAGGTATTATTTACATACAAAATAATCTGAATACAACTAAACCGAAATACACTTTTCATACTGATGTAATTGCCAAATTTTCCCAAATAATATTCAATTCCTTTAGACCTTAAATGAAATTAATGTTTTAAATATATTTTCTAGATGAATCCAAGCAAGGAGTGTACAGTCAACCACACATTAAGTATGCAGTTGCTCTCGCATCCGCGGAGGAAACGTCGTGAGTAAATAAACCTCACTATCCAATCAGAGCAGGCGACGAAATTTCACCTGTTCTGATTATCTGCCAATTTAAGATACTCTGATATTCGTGCTCCTTATTACGTCAAAATTGAAGGGAAAAAAATAATTAATATTACACTCTAACTGAAAAAAAAAACCCTAATAAAACTAATCCAAATATGCCCAAACTACATAAATAACGAATAAAGTGGTTTATTGAGTGTGAAATACCCTTTTTTGATTCGATTCTCACACTCGGAAATAGAACTATTTACCCCTTTTTCCGTAGAACATTTACATTTTGCAAACTTAATGTGAGTTTTACTGTAGGTAAAAGTGCGGCGCTTTATGAAGCAATACGATTACTCAGACAGATTACTTATAATTACTACGTAACTGATATTGAATGCCCTTGATCTTTAAATCATTGATAGTCAGTAACCAAATTTGGCCGATAACTCAGCAAATGACCTCCGAGACCTCGATATTTAGATTGAGTTTTGCGAATATTGGAAAGAGATGAATTTGACGAACTTAAATTATATTTTTATAAATGTCTACCGATAAAATTCCATTTTTTTTTGACTCAGTAAAATTATCAATTAACTCATTAAAGTGAGTTATCTGACATAACGCCCTGGATACTTTGTGACTTAACTACGATCTACAAACTGATCGACAAAACCGATCTAAGGATGAGATAAACTCAATCAACCGCCCCCCATCTTGGGGAAAAATATAACTTTCTCCCAAACTTTCCAATTAAGGGGGGGGGGGGGGGGGGGGATTGTGCTTCTTGTATGTGGACTGAACGTGTAATTTTATATTAAGGACTATTATATGTATTTTTAATAAATTAAATGCATAAAAAATCATTTCTTAAAGCATAAAGGACGTTTTCTACTAATTTTTAACTGGTAGGGAAGCTTAAAAAACTCAAAACCCTCAATTCTGAAACGGGCTCGAGTTATGTAGCTGGCAGTCAAAATAATTGATTTACATGTAAATTCAGCAATAATTTAATAATTCAGAATTATCATAAATAATGCATTTCTTTAAGCCCAAATAATGTATTTTAACATAAATAATTAGTATTATACACTGTTTAGTAACGATTTTTTTTAGTTCACAAATTATGTTGAGTTTATGTTTTGTTGTTGAAAAGGACAAAAAGAACAATTTTAGTACAGAAGATAAAGTTTTTGCAAAAACAACTGACTTTTGATACACTGTTATGGGGTATAAAATATGCTGAAGTTAATGGTATTAACTTAGAGACCAAAAACAGAAATTTGGCCTTGTTTTTCTGATATGCATTTTTAGCTTCTGCACTGTGTTTATAACTTAAAAAGTGTAAGGTATTATAATCGTTCAGTCCGTTTGTATGTCACTGTGTCACCCACTTTCATAGCCCAAACTAAAAAAGCTAACTAAAACTAAAAAAGCAAAAAAGCTAAGCCAGCTAAAAAAGCTGAAAAGGCTAGCTAAATAGCCATAAAAGTGTGATACATAAAAAAAAATCAGAACATCAAAATTAAAAGGCATTGAAAATTTCTGAAAAAAATTCTATTCAAATTCGAAGTACTTTAATTATTTAAAAAAACTTGAATTTAATCATCATTGAAATTCGCAACAAACGCTCAAGAAACTTTATTTATTTTAAATAATAAATTAAACGAAATTTATTTTTGCAACATAAATCAGTTTAAATTGACGAAAATTATATTTCTCAAAGAGACTCTTTGTATGTTTTTATGAAATGTTTTCCTTCTGTTTAAAAGCGAGTAATATTACATATTTATCCTTGAAATACAAAATATTTTAGCAAACGATAACGAATAATTCTTGAATTTTTGAAAGAAAATAAATGAAACTAGCCAAATTTAGCGTGAAAATGTTAAATATAAAATTTATATAGTGTTTGGCGCGTTTATTTCTATTGAACACAACTGTAGTGTGTAAGCGGTTCAAGTGACAGATTCTGTTACAAACCAGCTTTTTTTGCATTTTGCAGTCAGCGAAGCAAATGTAATGAACCAAGAAATTTTACATAATTACTAAATCCTATGTGGCATTAAGCGGGCATCTTAAAGTTTTGATCGTTCTGTACGACTTAATAAGGAGATAGTACTTCATCTCTATTATCTTATCATTTAACTAGTTAGGTTTAAACTTCAAGTTTCAATACTACTGCACAATATCCTCCTTTAAGTTTTGTTGTTTAAACAATTTTCGAAGTCGTGAGCCAGTCGTGAAGCACAGGTTAAGAGAGTTGATTAGTTGTTGGTCAATAACCACTGGCCAGTCATATCGAGTCCTATTCCTTAATGCTTTAGTTTAGAAGTCGTGAATCTCACGAGTTCTGAGAAAATGTTGCTGTACGATGTTAACTTTTTTCACTACATATGAAAAGTTAACATCAAAATAGAGCCAATTTGAAAGGAAAATAGCATCCCTTTATTTGATAAATTTTAAAAATAGTGTCACCTTTTTCACTTTAGCGCAATTTCAATTTAAAATTAATACTTAAATTACCGGATGACATGTGTTCCTTAAATTTGTTTTATTTTTTGACAATTCCCATACATGGTTAAAAATTTTTACATGGTAAATCAATACAATTTCAGAGCTTGCGATTTCGAAACTAATGCTAAGGGCTAACCTGGCTAACTCTCAACCAGATAAATTGATTTGTACATTTTTATTGCCATTTTGACAGATTAAACATCTCATCTTCATCGATTCGTTTTTAGCTTTGGGGATAATTATGTTTTTGTACAATTTTTTTCATTCATTTTTGAGGCAAAAAAAGTTTAGAAAATATCTATCTTACAGACAAATTACCGTCACAAGCAATTACTAACATTTCGCTGAAGAATATAAACGTTAAAAAAATAAAGGTTGGGGTGAAAATGTTGTAAGTATGTCAAAGCCTCTTCACACCAGGCATACAGACGCTGAGAATCTTCTAGAATTCCATCATAACTTCATCCTAGAATTCACTTCGCCACACAATTATATGACAAGCGTGCATACGACTTTCCTATTTAGAAAAACGACTGAGATCGGACCCACAAACTTCAGGTTATGAAGCAGGCCCTCAATCTCTACGCTACGGACGGCATATTAACTCATTGAAGGCGGATGGCAAAAAAAAATTTGCCAAGCATAAGATAAATTTTTGATTAAGTTTATCTACACTCCCTGCCAATCTTAGTTGGGTAAACAGAGATATGCCATGGAGATCCTTCCACGGATGTAAAGAGTTCTATAAATTATTTGTGAATCCATGAAGAAAACATGTTTAAAACATTAATTTCGGTTAAGGTCTAACATATTAGAATATTATTTGAGAAATTTTTGAAATTTTATCAGAATGAAAAATGTATTTTGGTTAAATTGTATTCAGGTCATTTTGTATGTAAATATTACCTTACAAGAGTTTCCAACTGACGAACCAACCACGCTTTGTCCTCAGTGTTTTCACTCTTTGTTTTTACCCAAGTTAGGTTTGCATGGAGTGTAAATAAACAAAATATCAGACACATGAAGTCCATTGTCCCGGATGACTTGTATAGAACGAACTACTTGCACGAAAAACGAATTACGCAAATATAAAATACTAAACACAATGCATAGTTGATTGCTTGGAAAATGTACTGTCTAAGCAACTTTAACAACATTTTAATCTTAAACTTAAGACAGATGAACTTAATGGAAATTTTGATTTATATTTATTACAAAAAATAAAAGTATTTCGTCACACCAACACCAATTTACACGAGGGCAACAAGCATTTTCGAAAATTTAATCTACACTATTTTTTTTTACTAATATCCGAAAAGCCAACCCGGCAGCACAACGGATAGGGAGCTAGCCTTTGGTGCTTCAGGTTCAGGTTCGAATCCCGGTGAGGCATGGATGTTTGTGTTTGTCAATAAATTTTGTTATTTGTCTATGTGTTTCTGTCGTCCTTTCTATGTGTGTCTCTCGTGCCTAAGTCACTTCTGGCGAGTGGGGTAACCGTCTATAAAGCCTATGCCCTTCCCTTCTAGAGGGCGCATTCCATGTCATTTGTCAATATCTGTAAAAGTTATTCATTGAACCGTATTCTGAAGACTACACTCTTAAAACAAAAGAATGAAATCCACTCCAGTTGGAGAAGTGCATTTTCGACACTGGAAAGGATTGAATATTAACTCAGACTGAGTTAAAATCACTCGTTTGGAGTGATCCTGTCGGAGGCTTAACACACAAAGAATCCACTCCTTCCGGATAAGTGCATTTTCCAGACTGGAGGAGTGAAATTAACTCAGACTGAGTTAAAATCGCTCGTTCGTTTTAAGAGTGTATGTTTGAACGTTTTTTTAAACGTGACATTTCAACAACGTTTTTTTTAAACGTGACATTTCAACAACGTTTTTTTTAACGTGACATTTGCAACAACGCTTTTTGCACCGAAAGAGTGTTGAACGACTCGCGTCGTTTTTTGACGTTTACAACACGTGCTGACTGGGTTATAATCGGATATGCATCAATTGATAGGGTTTAACATGGAAGCAGCTCGTCTTTCTGCACCCAAATCTAACTGCGTAGGAAGACTTTGAGCTGGACATCCATTTTATCTGTCTTGTTCCACACACATTAAAGTTTTGGTTTCAAGTTCCTTATTTTCTGCTGTCGGAGGTTTCCGGTTTGCTCCGACTAATGCCGGTGATTCTTAACTTCTGGACATCATCTTGGTCAGATATACCAATGATTTTTAAAGTTTGATGATTAAAGTTTTGGTTATAAGTTCCTTATTTTCTCGTGTTGGAGGTTGCGATCTCAAATGCTTATATTTTTACAAGATGCTAAAGAGAGAAGCTAAAATTTGCCGGATTTTTAGCTCCCCAACTTGGATGTTTCAACTTGCATACTTAGAAGACATATTTATGCACCTAAATGAGCTAAATACAGAACTAAAAGGACGAAATATGACTGTAATCGAAGCCCAAGAAAAATTCATGAATTCTTACAAAATTCCTGATTTTTCCTTTAGCTTTGATTATAGTTAATTTTCGACCATTTAGTTCTGTATTTAGATGATTTAGGTGCATAAATATGTCTGCTAAATCTTTCTCCATGTCTCTATGTATGATAAATATGTCTCTAAGTATTTTTTTTATTCTTGAAGAAACTGAATGTTTATGCTGCTAAAGTTACGAAATCTAATTTTAAAAACTTCCCTTCATGTTGTGAGTTTAAAAGTTCCAAAACTGATTCAGAAGAGGAGATTGACTACGAGTAATTCTATGATCAAGTGAGATAACTGAAATTAGTAATCAAATCCTAAGATACATTCCATTGGAAGAAAATATCGGTTAACTGTGGATACATAATCCTTTTAATGAAAAAGCAGAAATTCAATCGCAACTCCATGATAAATTGATGGAACTTCCATCAGACAGCAATTTTTTAGAAATGAAGTTCGCAAGTGAATAAATGGATAAACTTTGGTTGTTGAGAAGGTGTGAATACCCTGGTTTGGTATCTGAAGTTTTAAAGAGTATCATACCCTTTGTCACGTCCTATCTCTGGGAACATGGCTTAAAATCCATGTTAAACTTAAAAACCAAATCAAGAAATCGGCTAGACCTGTAAATTTACTTGATTATGTGTGTGACAAGAATGGAACCAGACATTCAAATTTTTTTTAATTCAAACAAGCCCAAGTTTCTCATTAGCTTGTTGCAACATAAACTTTCTGTAATTAAAATTATGCATATTTACTAGCATAAAAAAATTTGAAATGTAAATTAACCAACATATAAAGTGAAATAATGCGTGCTGATTTTTTCTTCAATTCTAGTTGTAAAATTATTGAATAAAACGTTACTTAAATATGTATATTTTTTATTTTTAAAAAAGATTTTTGCGAACCCCCTAACGAATCCCTCGCGACCTAGGGTTTGCGTCCCACCGTTTGAGAATCACTGATCTAGATCAATAGAACTGTTTTATTATCGGTAGAAATTAATGTTGAGTTTTATAGGTCATTTTTAGAAGTGTTTTTTTAAGAACCTTTTTTTTAAATGAGCTATTAATAAATGTAATTTTTTAAAGTTCAAATATAAGTTTTTGTTTAATTCGTGAAGAATTACGATACAAAATTGCAAGTGAATGAAAGACCATTTAAAAAGTTCAAATTTAATGGCTCATTTTATTATCAGATTTCGACCATAAAATGAGTTAAATTGCTAAAAATGGACTAAAAGAGTTACAAACTTCAAATTTGGTACAGGTGTTTTCTGTACCTGCTGGCCGGTATAATGGGGTATTTGAGAAAATTGAGCATGGGAAAATGGTATCTGACATTAAAAGTTTTAAGTTTTGACGGTATGTTAATTACATTAAAGGTTGTATATTTTTAAATGCATTGATTTATTGAGAAGTAATTGTGATAGGATGTGATGTGTTATCCCCCCCCCCCCCCCCCAGTTTTATTTATTCTGCAACTCTTTCAGTCTCCGATGTAATCTGTCAGCCGAAACGATAAGGGGAAGCAAGGTTTCTGTCCCCATAAACTCCTTCATCACTTAATGAATCTAAGTTCCTATGTTACCGCATTTTTTCAAAAGTGTTTGATATATTTGTAATGTTAAGTTTCGATGTTATGCTAATATGTACTCTTGCGGAAAAGGGTCATGTCCTCTAAAATTCCAATAGGAATGGGCCCTTTTTCTACTAAATTCATTCGAAATCTTAGATGACCGTCTTCGTTTCATAAGTACTTTGGCCCAATTAGGCATAAGATATACATCTATCTGCAATTTTATTTTGTTTTTAAAGTAACTGTGTTAAACTGAATGAATTTTTTTAAGTTTACTGCGCAGGCTGATGGTAGTAGTAGTAAAATGACTTGTCAAAACTTTATCGATGAGAATATCTATTGGAAGCATTTTTTTTGAGTTAGATAAGTGAAACATTTGAAATAAAATAATTTAGTTGGAGGTTCTTTTCAACGGGATACTTTAGGTAGATAAATGATGGTAAGGGTTATCGTTAGTTTGAAGTATGGTCGCACTAGAGCTACACGAGGGGACAAAGAACAAAATTTAGAACCACAGTCAAGTGACGAGCAACCACCTGAGTAGTCAGTGTTGCCAATCCATCGTGTGAGACGATTTTCAATCCTTATTTTTTGATTATATTTACCAAATGTTCATTCACTGGAGCATGTTCACTCACTGGTAAGTCTACCCTAACAAGAGAAATTTTAATTCAGTGTATAAAAATAATATTATTATTGTTTCTTTTGCTAGTTATGGTGGTTGCACAAAGTCGGCATACATTTGAATTGCATATTTTAAAAAAAAAAAACTGCCCCAACTCCACTTAAGGGTCTTCTTCATAATTTATGCTGACTTTTCATTAAAGGCAAACTAGTAACTTCTCCCTATTTATAAACCATCTTATTAAAGGCACTATCAATATTTAGCATTTACGATTTGAATCCCGCCTGATAGAAGGCAAAATTACTTAAAAAAAGAATTTGCAGATTTTTCTGTAATAATATCTTTTTTACCGTGTAGTTTTAATTGAAACCGAACTTGTTTCAAAGTTTTCCCATCACCCTCTAGTTTCTTTTAAATCACAAACAAAAAGTATAACGCCGACTTTAAAAGGGTATGAAAGATTAAACTTATTCCATAAGCTTTATGCAATTTGTCTTGTTTAGATGATGAAAGAAACCAGAAAGTTACGAAGTTATGAACTTTCGAAGGTCAGCGCTATAGAAAACAGACACCTAGGCGAATCACGTATCATTTTAAGATAATACAGGAGTCGTGAATACAAAACATTTCATCACCATCTTGCACTATTTTTATCCTTAGTTTTTTTTAAGGTATTTGCATTAATGATACCAGAATAAAAAAATTTCGGTAGGTATGCATTAAAAATCAGAGATCGCAGTCACGTTTCATATTTGTCTAGCCATATTTACGTGCTATCTCAATGACGTAAATTCTGTAGTAGAGAAAATTTTTACGATATTTGGAAATATATGCCTTCAACTACTGACGTAAACCTCTGTCGTCACCGAAAAAAGTTGTTCTGACTAATCCTTATCGAACAGAAATTAGATTCCAGATTCACTGTTGGCGCTGTTAAGGGTATTCCACTTTCCCCTGTTTTATTGCACCTTTTCATAAATGTAAATAACGCTTTTAAGCGTATTTGTGGCAAAGTTGTAGCAATTTGTTAAATTCACAATGTCATTTTTTTTTAAAATTAGTAGTACAGATTTAGACCAGGCGATGCAAGTATATTTTGTTCGGCTTCGTACATATATAATTCGTAAATATTTATTACAATATTAGGGGAGAGCAGGGGAATCCCGCCACCTCGGGTAATGCCGAAACCCCTTGTATCTCACCATCGGTGTGTGTGGGAGGGGGGCTGTGAGCACTGACCTGTAGCAGGAAACAAAGTAATTTGTAGTATAGACGCTAATGGCCGTGCGGTGAGTTGGTGTAAAGTTATTTAAAAAATACGGTTTTTAGTGGTTTTCATCTAATCTTGAGCCTTCTGAAACTAAGCGATAAGTGACTGCTATCTCAAAGTTAGATAAATCAGTTATATATCATTTAAAAGAGTAATTATCTGGCTATTTTATCACGTCGTTAGTTTGGACGCTAGGCTAACTACCTTTCTTTAAACAACCGCCTATGTCATTTTGTCTTACTGGGGTAATGCCGCCACATCACTCTGGGGTTATGCCGCCACATGCAAAAGGATGGCGGCATAATCCGTAAAATAGAAATTTCATATATTGGCCCTACAACCTATTACTTTTCGTTAGAGATGCCACGTATCCGAAAAGGAATAACTGAACTGGTCAAATAGACGAACGAAGCTTTCAAAAAACCTGCATAGTTAGTTGCACACAGAAAGTTAATAAAAGAGCTGTACCCTGTACAATTTACCATTCCAAAGCTAATTGAAACTATTTTAGTTCTATATGTATTGCTTTATTATGTAATTTTCCATTATTTATAGATTATTTGCTTTGTGTATTGATGTGGCGGCATTACCCCAGATACCGGGGTAATCCCGCCACTGTGCGAGCTTTAGAAAAATACAATTTTATTCAGTTTCTATTAAAAATTTAAATTTTAAAAAATCACTACAAGATAGGCTATGAACTGTAGTATGCTATAATCATTACAATTTACATTAATTGCAACACAATTCTGCATGAAAATTCAATTTCCCTTAAGGTGGCGCCATTCCCCTTCTCTCCCCTACACAAGAATTATAATCTTTTGCATATATGCACAAATCCCTTTAGAAGCATGTTTTATAGCCCTTTTTTATGTAATTAGAAAAAAAATGATTTGTTTAATTTAAATATTGCTCATGTAGCCCTTTTTGTTGAGTTGTTACTTTCCCTGCTATAAGAAGATCAAAAAGAAAAACGAGTTTTAAAGTCGACTAAGAAATCATTAATTAATGCATTACTTCTTATTTTATAGGAATAATAGCTTTATAAATTTGGCGTCGATCCTTTTTACCCTTAATAACTTTTACTTGTATATTACTTAAATTTTTTTTTATGCCAATCAATCCCCTCTTTAATGGTCAGCATCCCATCAAGCATTGTGCCAAATAATTCGTTAATCAACCAGTCAATTCTCAACCGCATATATCACAATTCGTAGTCGCCCAGCTAGTTTAGTGGTTTCGACCCTCGCTTGCCAAGCAAGTGGGCCCGGGTTCGAATCCTGGGTAAGGCATGGGTATTCGTGTTGCCCTGAGTACATGCGGAGAACGTGCCCGTTAAATCTGTTGGTCCGAAAGTCCTGTAGTCGGGCATAACGCAGTTTACCATGGGTGCAGGTCGCCTGGAGGAAATTGACTCTCCCCTCCAGTGGCATGCCTAAATTTAGGAGGTAGCGCCATGTAGGAGTAGAGGTCAGACATCCACCCTCTCATGGATACTCAAAAGCTTTGTTCCAACTGAAGCTAATGCAACCTTCGTGCCCAGACCACGGCCTGGAGGCACACGACAACAATCCATTATTCCGTAGATTTCACGTCTAAAACATGTTTGATATGTATCATAAAGACCAATTAATGATGTTATTAGAAGTTTCGCTTCCATTTTTTAGGCACCATCGTTGCTAAATATTAATTCTTTGAACCACAAATCATTTTAGAAAACAAGATTGAATAATAAGTGAATTTGAGAAAGAATTTAATGAAAATGGGCAATTAATTATACCACTAGATATATTGAATTCTAAGAACTTGTGTAATCTTAATAAATTTGAGATTACAAAATATTTTTTTAGAATATTCTTCTCTTACAATAAAATGAGAAATCCTAAAACTTATTTCTGAGAGTGTTTTCTTAAGAAACTCCGCAAGATAAACTAAAAATTGTTTCAACTTACGTCGGGGTCAATATTAGAAAAACGGTCAATTTTCGTCCTGACTGATTTAAAAAAGAAATCTCCGAAATTATTATTTTTCCTAAAGCAATTTTTGTTGCTTTAAATCCAAAAGAAATCATCCTATTTTGTGCTTATTTGTTACTGGGAAAGATTTTGGGGTATTAAGGTAGTCGAATACCCAAAATTTCCCAAAATTCTAAAATTTTTACTATTACTTTAATCTTTTCCAAATTTGTAGTGATTTCAAATATAATGAATAATACTATTTAGGCTTTTTTTTATTTAAATATAATTTATTTATTTAAAACAGTGTTTTTCTGCTAAAAAAAGAGGTTTACACCAACAAGTCTACCACATTGAATTTTCATCCTATGAACATTTATTATGTGTTAAATTCTTCGTTTTGAACTGATACATGCAATGACCCTCTAGAGTTACATACAAATTACAAGAAAAAAAGTTATTAAGAAAAATGTTATAAATTAACCACAAAAAAAGGATTTTTTTCGATTAACTTACACTTGGACATTACTTGGTATACTTACACCAGATGTTAGAGGTTCATGGCACAGATATATATTGAAATAGCATCTGTGAAAAATTTCAGGCCAATTATTGTAAAACTTTTTATGCTAGAAGCGTTGGCGTAACCCCCTTTTTTTAGTTGAAAAACACCGTTTAAAATAAATCAATTATATTTAAATAAAGAAAATTGCCCCAAAAGCATTGTTCATTATATTTGAAATCACTATGCCAAATTTGGAAAAGATTAAAGTTGTAGTGAAAATTTTTGAATTTTGGGTATTCGCCTACTTTAAATAAATCAGATCGGTTACGTGTCACAAATAGTGATGCATGTTTTGCAAATATGTCTTTTTGTTTTATAATGGAATTCTTAATACACTTTAAAAAATGAAAACTACTTTATTTGATGTCTTTTATCAACACTATACTTTATTTTTATGAAAATTTACCAAAAAAACGCAATCAAAATATGCAACAAGTTTACATGATGTAACATCATTTTCCGAAAAGAGTTCCGAAGGAGAAAATGTCATTTGAGGGAGTAAACTGTGTCGCTGAATCAAAACCTTACGCCATTTACAAAGTTCCGTGCTGCAACTTTAAACATTTATGGTGAGAATACCATGAGAGATTTTTTAAAATCTAATTAACTTTTTATAATATTGATCCACAGACAGATACGTGACAGCTTTGACTAAGTGACAAACCATCGCGTTCACCTAAGTCTTTACCCTAGTGGATGCACGATTTGTTATTGCCTTAGAGGGCATTAAATATTAGAGATAAATTGTCTAGGGCAGTGAAAGATAGCATCTGTCAACTCACTACTGAAAACACTAGCTGTCTTAATGATTGTATGTGTTTGTACAAGTAAATACTGAATAAGTCTAATCCCCACACAAACCCTCCCCTTCAACTGACCAGAGTACACATATTCCGGCCAGAACCAACATTTTACACTTTTCACAAACGATGTTAAACACAAAAACGCCATGGTTGCATTCAATGTGTTATTTCGCAACTGATTTTGCGGTTTTCCTGCAAAATTACCTTAGATTTTTAATTTTTTTTAATTGTTGAATTGGATTAGAGTTTATTCATAAATGTTCTTATGAATAAATATTTAGTTGGAATGTCGTCGCATTAGACCTAAAGTAACGTATTTTAACTACACGTTTTACAGTATTCTTGACCCTGGTCAAGTGTCTACGATCAAAACAGATACCTGTTTGACACAATTTCGTAATTGTTTGTTAAGAAGCACATAAAACAAGATTTTTTTTCTTTTAAAAATATGTTTTATCATATACAATATACATAAAACCTTGGTTTATAAATTTCGTTGAAATGTTAGTAAGGTGTAAGCAATGTACGAGATGTTAATAAAAAAAGTCTGATTTTTTTTATGAGTTCATATTTTACCCTTTGAGTCTTAGTGATGCCATTTGGCATCATCATGTTTCTCATCATAATTTAAAAAAATTCTTGGGCTGACATATATTGGGATAACTAAAAATTATTTTCAAATGGAAAAAAGTTTGAAGAATCGAATGATGTGCTTTTTGATATCATAAATGTCTATAAACGATCAGAAAAACTATTCTAAAATTATGATGCCAAACTGTCATTGGGACTGAAAGGGTTAAAAAAAAATAACAATCTAAAATCGTGATTTTTATCTACTCAGTTCATCAACACACTTAAGTGTCCTAGCTCAAACATAACTTCAGGTGCCGTCGATTGAAAAAGAGGATTTCACTTTAATTAATAATTTGTAATGAAGTTAACCCTCTGTGAGACAGAGAAGTATAAACCCATCTAAGTTTCAGGATTTCCAAATACACATAATTAAAAAAAATAACAACCAATGAATACGCAAATAGTTCATTAATATAAATATTATGCCTAATATTAGCTCGATAATTAAAAGTTTTAGCTTCCGATTTTAACTTTACTTCAAACTAAAAACAAGTTGCTCTTTTTTGGTTTTCTATTAGGTCAGTATATCCTATTTAAATAAAAGTTATAGAAAAAATGGTTATTATTTAAAAGGGGAAAACCCAATTATATCTTTGTCATCGACTCTCGACTTAACTGATTTTTTTTCAAAATTCAATAAAGTAAAAAAGGTTAACCAAACTAATAATAACCTTAGTGAACGCATATCGCCAAGGTTGTCGTGACTCTGAAAACTTAAAAATACTAATATGTAGTGACTTTCAAAAAATCTTAGAAGAGAGACAGTTTCAAAATAACCGAAACAGACAACACCAGTTCTGCAAAACCGACCATCCCTCCACTCCCAGTCACCACTTTCACCCGCCAGAGCGCGCTGGCCTCGGTTCGTATAAGGGACGGTCAGAGGCAGCGGGATCATATCAAATCAAAACTCTCTCGGACCATCCAAAGTGTGTTGTTGTTTATTTTGGTTCTGCGATGCCGCCGTCCACTCGCTCGGTGATGGCTTCGAGCTTAGCCAGCGAATTGGCGCGCTACAGGAGAGGGGGCAAGCAACTGAGGAGGATCCTCAAGGAGACCAAACACGTGCACGAGAGCATTAGGAAGAAGGGCTGCTACGGAAAAGGTAGGGGGTGATCTTGTCAACTCAGTTTTGGATATACACTCTTAAAACAAACGAGCGATTTTAACTCGGTCTGAACTAATTTTCACTCTTTTCGGGGTCGAAAATGCACTTACCCTTTAAGAGTGGATTTCACTCTTTTGTTCTGTTAAACCTCCAAAAATCTTAACAGCAAACGAGCGATTTTAAGGCGATTACGATCGATTTAGGAGTTAATTTTCACTCCTTTCCAGTGTCGAAAATGCACTTCTCCTATAGAGTGGATTTCAATCTTTTGTTTTAAGAGTGTAGAATATTATGAATATATAATAGGAAGTGCATGATGAATATGAAGAGCTATGATATAATGGCCGGTCTAGATTTGCGTTACGTTGACTAGTAATGAAATACAATCTGTGGAAAATGATCTTACTTCATACGACTCGAACGGAACATCAACCCTACTTAAAAGTTTCAAGCTCGCCAATAGTCACCAATGAATAAACTGGCCATCGTATTATAGTTCTACCAAAGAATCGCCACATTTCAGAAAAAGCCAAACCAATACGACAGCTTCCCACCATGCTATTTATTTAAAAATTTGAGTGAGAAAAAAAGTCACGTATTTAAAATATCTTTCGTTACCCATTTATTAATTTTGTGATGAAAGAGCGATTAGGATTGTCAAATAGGCCAGTGTATTGATAATGTCCCAACCTGGTCTCCTGTTGATATAGGCAGTTATTATTTTCATAATAATTTCTTTGACTTTTAATGTGTTTCAGAATTTAGTTTAGTTTTTTATTTAGTTTTTTTTTAGTAGAATTTAGTCGTAATCGGATGATACCATTAAATTATTTTTTAAAAAAAGTTTATAAATAATTAAAAAAACAAATGCGAATTAATCCTGTGTTAGTACTCAAGGTTTGGCTTTTCTTGTACTGAAATCGACTTATCATGACTATTTTTATTCAAAGATCTGTCAAATTGTATTGATCAAAATCATAATACTCTTCATATTCAAATGAATGTAAAAAATCACAAACCCTGCTTTTTGCCTAATATCCATTTTAGTATACAGTGCAGAGGATATTTCTTTATTTTAAAGTTCGTCTCATTTTGACACGTAAACGATTCGATGAGATTTTATGTGGCTTAATATAAATATAGAATTTTAGGATAGACCAACGACGCTTAGTCCTAGAGATACACTTGTTAATCTCTCCAAAATTTTCTGTTTTTTTAATTGTGTTACTATTTGAAAATTTGCTCTTCGTAGTATAATCAGTTGAACGAAAGCTACCTGCTTTTGATGTTTTCTTTATTACGGTATAAAATGCACTTTCTACTGTAAAGTAGTTTAACGCTGTATTCTTGCCGACTACAAATTTGTATAAGATATTATGTAATATTATCCGCAAACATAATTCTCTGTTGAGATCTTTGTTGCAACGGCAGATACTCGGTCAATATCTAAGTAAGTTGTAAAATAAGCCTAGAATCAAATTTTCAATAATATTTATGGCTTGTTTGCCTATTCGAAATGAGCAGATCTTCTGATCGTATTTTTTAAAATTTTTTTCGATATTAATAAGCTGTATTTACTTACCAGTCGAATTTCAGATATTGATAAAACTGTTTCTATACCGGACGAATATAATTAAAGGCTTGTGGACATGCATTAATTATACAATCGAAATACTGATTTTATTTTGGATTTTTATAGCTTAAAATGAGTATTAAAGTAATTTGTTTTATCAAGCCTAAATATCAATCAGCCGACAATTATCTATGACTAAGCACTTTTCTTATTATTACGATCGTATATTTCACCAGATATACACAAAAATGTAGCGAAATAAATTTCCAATTATTATTGATGATTAGATAAAGTATGAAAAAATGAACTTTTTAATTTGAATTTGAAGGATTTAATAGAATGAAAAAATGTAATTGGATTTTCTATCGTGAAAGAGTGTGGGAGGAAGATAAGAGACTTCACGAAACTTCTAGAAACTGATGATCCCATTGCGTAACTTTTCTATTACTTAGATAATCACTGCAGATGATTAGTAATTATCACTGCAGATTAATAGTAAAAATCCTGAAGTAAGTTAACCCTCTAATACAGGATTTTTTTTCATCCCGAAAAAATATGTATCTTTAATACTCATACATTATGTGAAAAATACTAAAAAAATTAACTGCAGTAGAATTAAATTAATTTCAATTTTTTCCATGTGACAAAAACCAACTACAAAATTCCAAGTTCGATAATAATGACTAGAAAACTACTAAAAAATTCAAAATTACCCTCTTTAACTATTATTAATTTTTCAAAACAATTTATTTGTATTTAGTACTATTATTTTTATACTTTGAATACTTCCAAAAACGTAATTGCACAACAGTTAATAACCTCACTTTAATTTTGATTTTTTGCTACTGTCATCTATGAGGATTATTAGTAACTAAAACCTCAAAATGGAATTACATAGATGAGGAAAAAAAACACAAATTTGTCGAGAGGGAGCTCTACTTTACTAGAATAAAGTGGATTATGTTACTTGTTGCCATTCGGCAACAGTTTGCAATAGAGGGTTCAAAGGAAATTACTTAAAGCACTAATAAATCGAATGTGTGAACCATGCGTTTCATTTTAGTAGCTAGTTTACAGTGCATTAGTTTGTAATATCTAACTATTTAATTTTACAATTTGTTGTTGCTGCAAACTTAACCCTTTCAGTCATCATCACTTTCAATATTTTTTTTTTGAAATGTTTATGTCCCGTTATGACATCCAAACACACATCATTCGATTCTTCACACTTTGTTCTATTAGACAATATTTTACATTAATCTCAATAGAAGTCAGAACTATTTTTTTTAATTTAGAAATTGGCTAACAAGCGTTTCACCTGATTTTTGAAAAGTTCACTTCAGTTGCACATATTTAAAACACAATTTAAACTATTTCGGTTAAAATAATTACTAATTTTTTTTAATAATATGGTCAGATACCTTAAAATATATTACTCGAAGTGTTTTTAGGTAATACATATATTTTTATTTTGTAGTTTTCCGCAGTTAAATTTTTTTTTGCATTTCAAAAACCATATAAAAATTTAAAATGATTTTTTTTTCTTATGGAACTCTTATTTTTGACCAAAGATAAGCATATTTTGTGAATATCAAATGTTTCTGTAGTGTAGTAAATTTTTGGGACTGAAAGGGTTAACCCTGTAGGGACGCATGCGTTTACATCCGTCACTTGACAATCTGGGTTTTCCAAAAACCGACAAAAAAAATAACAAAATTATATATTTTATAATTCAAAATCATCTTCTACAGAATAATATAAGTAAAAAAAATAATGAAATTAAATTTTCAATAAAATTTTTTAATTTTATCCTGTGAAAACTAGTTTACATTTCAGCCAATTTGTTTATCCGCCAGGTGGTTCTAAAATACTATGCCCGTCGTCAATAGCCCTCTTGTAGCTTTAGTGCGACGATAATTCTAACCTAACCTTCAGGGGGCTTCTAGAAATCTAAGTCGATAACTATACTATCTATAACCTACAAACTATTAGGGCATCTTAGATACGGAAGATTAATTTTGAAAATGGTTGAATAGTGAAAGAAGTTTGTGAATGCGTATTGAACTGATTGATTTATCATGTTTTGTTTAAGGGGTCTAAGGAGTCTTAAAAATGTGCAAAGAAGGAACTACAAAGTATAGTTTGATCTGTCATGTAATTTTTTAACTACTCAATATACAAGTATTATATTTTTATATGTAATTCTACAAGATTTATTTATTATAAAACAAATTTTAAAATTTATGAAACTTTAGCCAAAACTAAAATAAATGATCTTAAACATAAAGCTATTTTAACACATTGTGATTAGGCTTGCGCGGCAAATTTTGAGGGCAAAATTGAAAAAATGACCCAGAAAATGACTTTATATTGTACAAATATGTACAAACTAGGACTTATACCTAAATTCTCAGCTCAAGTTTAATTAGAAATTATTTAAAAATGAATTCAAAATCAAAATTTAAAAAAAATTTATTAATTTTTTTAGAAAAAAAGTTCTTAAAATAATTTCTAATTAAAATTGAGCTGAGAATTTAGGTATAAGTCCTAGTTTGTACATATTTGTACAGTATAAAGTCATATTCTTGGTCATTTTTTCAATTTTGACCTCAAAATTTGCCGCGCAAGCCTAATCACAATGTGTTAAAATAGCTTTATGTTTAATATCATTTTTTTTAAGTTTTGGCTAAAGTTTCATAAATTTTAAAATTTGTTTTATAATAAATAAATCTTGTAGAATAACATATAAAAAAAATTATACTTGTATATTGAGTAGTTAAAAAATTACATGACAGATCAAACTATACTTTGTAGTTCCTTCTTTGCACATTTTTAAGACTCCTTAGACCCCTTAAGTGTTTAATTTTGTAAAATACTTTTCTGCACGAAAATCTTAACGGTTTGAATCCCACTGCAGATGCGGACTGTATATATTTGGACTTCTTATAATATATCTTAAATATATTTATCCATATGAATACCCACTTGTCGATAACATACAATAGCAGTTGCGCTCAATGTATCAAATAAAGACTAAAAAAGTTATTTGTATAACATTTTAAATTCGATTTAGTCTAAATCAACTGTCTAATGCAAGGCTTACTCCGGTTGTTTTATAAAAGGTTAAGCACCCGTTTATTAAGAAAGTTCTATTTTAAGGTATAGCAAGCGCGGATTAGAAGAAAAAAAAATCTCGAGAGCAAGGAAATAATCGAACCCGGCAAATCCTTGAAACAATGAAGCTATAGGTAAAAAGATATTTGGGCTAGACATAGTGATTGACCTCAACTAGTCAATCACGGCGATAGTTGAAGGGCTTTCAAAAAACTAGTCAATTGGCTCTTCGTTTTTAGGGAGGGCCATTGAGTTGTGGATTGCTAAAGGTGCATTAACGGTTGTTGTCAAATATAAGAACGTTATTTTTTTTATTTTTCTAATACAAATCTATGTAAAAAAAAACGGAACAGGAGCGAATGTAAAAGTTTTCTATAACTGTTGAACTATTGAAACATTGGAAATACTTGGAACAAATTTACTAGAGCAACTACATGTGTTATTTATAAGCGTTTTAACGGAATTATTTGCTCAAAATTACAATGGCAAGTGAAAATATAAGAGCATCAAGATTTGGAACAACTTTTATTGCCTTTTTAAAATTTTATCCTGTTTTGCGAAAGCATAAGAACATATGACCGAATACATTTTCTGAATTTTCTAATATTTTGCATCCACCAAAGGTTACCAACATAAAAAGAATTCAACTTTAAATTTATTTAAGCATTGGAAATGAAAGGTTTCAATTAAAAATAATACTAATTTTTTAGGAAATACAAATAACCTCGATCTTCGACTAGTTTCACCGCTTCTTACGATTCAAAAATGATTTGAAATCTTATTAATACTACAAATATACGACTTGGTCGAATTAGTGTAACTATTTTTAGAAGTGTTTGTTCGATTTACCTAAATGTAAGTAGCTATGTTAAATGGTTTACTACTTTCAATTCATTTTGTTAAAATTAACACTTTTACTGTAAAGATAAGCATAATTTAGGTAAATTGAATGTTTTAAAACTGGAATCCTGTAATACGTAGTACATCCTAATACGTAGTATATTTTTGTTCAATATAAAATTTACTTGAAAAAAAAATGTCTGTTTACATGAATAGCCATTGGAGCAACCGATGTAAACATTGGGCGTTGCGAGTAACGCAAGTTTAGAGACTGTGTGGAGACTTTTGTTTTAATATGTTCATCTCAAATAAATTGGAGCATCTCACTGATATCGCACCATGCATTTAAAAGTGGTGTATCTTCAATGCTAACTCGGCGGAAGAAGCGGCACTTTACCGCGTTAGGATACAATATCAAACACCAGGAAGCCATTCGCTAAGTGGAACATGCATGTGAAAAGTGTAAGTAAACAGCGCCCGTTTTTTCTGATACGTGGAAAACATAGTTTTGGTTCTCGACGATAACTTTTTTGGTTCTTCCTCTATTTTAAAGTTTTTAATTTAGATATTTGCGTGCGTTTCCTGAAGAGTTCATTGTCCATTTTCGCCCACTTCAATACCCTGTGACCTCAATTAAAAAACATGCATTGGTCTACAAGGGAAAAATTAGATTTAGGATTTAATTTGAATGGACTTAACCCTCTAATGCATGATATTTTTTTCATCCCGAAAAAATATATATGCATCTTTAGTACTCGTACATTATGGGATAATACTAAATTTTTTTAACTGAATTAGAATTAAAATAATTTTTTTCCATCTGATAAAAACCTACCAAGTTCCAATTTTGATAATACTGACTAGAAAACTACTAAATTTATCTCAAAATAACCCTCTTTAACTACAATTAATTTTAATTATAACTACAGTCATCTATGAAGATTATTAGTAACTAAAACTTCAAAATGGATTGTAATAGATTAAAAAAACCACAAATTTGTCGAGAGGAAACTGTACTTTAATAGAATAAAGTGGATTATGTTACTTGTTGCCAAAAGGCGACAGTATGCATTAGAGGGTTAATTTCCACGACTCATTGGACTACGAAACGATTTAATAAAATACACTTTAATAAAATAAGTTTATTTTGTGTTATATACGGGATTATTTTGAATTAATTATTATAATTCAAAAAATTTCACACTTTAAAACTTTCCTTGTGACGTAGATCATAATATTTGAACTCCTTTTGGCCCTGCATTGTAAAAATTAAATGTAACTATCGAGTTTCATGGAATAACCCATGGTAAACCGGTTTTTAAGGAGTATAGTTAAAATAAACTTATGAAATCTTACGCCGCAAAATCGGACACTTGTTAAAATTACTTTGCTTATTAGACCAAAATCTACGACATTTAGTGTTTGTGTTAATTACACATAGTATAATTAATCACTCGGATTTCTTTATCTGGCAAGTTCAAGATTTTGAGCTTTTTCATGCATGTCTTAATAGTTTTGAGGATAGAGTTACACACAATCAATAAGAATATGCCATCTACAACTCGTATCCATTAAATATTTACTACTTGTTCCGCCTAATGCTCCTTGAGATTATTCAGAAGCGCTCTAAAACACACAATGTAATGATTGATTAGTGAATGTGCGGATAAAAGTTTTGAATATTAAATACCTGAAACAACTGTTACAATACATATTGTGGATAAGGGTGTGTATTTGAAATTTGACGTTGAGTAGCAGAATATCCAGTTTTATTATTCCGTTTATGTAGCTTTTTCATGTTTACAATCAATAAGACAAATTTTTATTAAATTTTACCTACAATTCTTGCCTAATTTATTCTTGCAACTATTTAACCTAGTTTTAGTTTCAAATTTGAAATATTTTTAAAAAGTGAAAGAGTAGGTATTGGCATGCTGAAGATATGCATCCGTTCATACCCCCCCATCCCCCAAAACCCCCTTTCCCCAAATCAGTTGTATGCGTCGGATCTTAAATTATTATATTTGGTTAGAAAGGTACGACCTCGGGAAAATATCCGTCATATATTTGTTCGTTTGTGGACTGAAATCTGTCTACTGTTTACCAGCGAATTGCCCAATTAATTTGCATTAGGATAGAATATTGTCATTAAGTCACTGTTGCCACATCAACAATATCATGAAATTAAAATTATATTAAAAATTAATAAATGAAGAAAAATGTATTTTTGTTAGATAAATCTGTTTGGAAATAAGCCATAAATTTTAGCAAAAGGCTATTATTTGTTTACTAAGAATTAAAATTTCTTATATTTAGTGCAACATCCGCAACAATGGTTTGAACAAATTTTGCCCTGAAATTGCCAATTGTTCTTAATTACTAAGCAAGGCGCCAATATCCCTCATGTAGCTCTAGTGCTACGATATATTTTAAACTTGCCTTAACTGAAACAGCTAAATTTTACATTTTGGTATGAGCTTTAAAAAGGGTTAAATAAATGACTCCTTTAGCCTTTGTTTTTGGCATCGTAATCATGGCGTCCATTATAATCAGGCTGCTTTTGAAAAACTGATATGGATAAGCTGTCTCCAATATTAATATTTTTGTGACGTGGTCGTGGTTTCAGTGTGATAATCGATGCCACCACTTACCACGAATTTAAGAAACCAGAGCTTTATTAAGCAATGGGAAAGAGTTTTGTGGCACAATGCAAGCATTTTAGTTTTAATATCGACCTGTCAATCGACATGGTTACGGGGATAGAGTGAGCTTCTAACAGTAATGTACATTATAATATATTAAAATTCATAGGTGTCAACGCACCATTTCGAAATAAAAACCCAGCAACACCATGTCAAGGAGAAATAGTTTGAAAAAAATGCTTGAATAGAAACATGGTTTTAAAAAAATTCAGGAATATTTTGTGATACGCCACCCTATCTGTCAGCCTAAATGGCAATTTAACTAGAGATTAAACTTGCAGTGTTGGGCGTAAGTGCCGATCTGGTAAGGCGTAGTCTTCAAACCTTTTGAATATAAAAGTTCTTTTAAATTGTCATCGTTTAAATCGATTTTACTTAGGTTTAATGTGACTCTCATTCAACCATACATGTTTAAGTGTTAGCTTGTTATTTTAAATACTAAGGGAAATATCAAAGTAGCATAGACCGCTCCCAACAGCCGATGCGTAACTCAAGTCTGAATATAGCTGAACATAGCCTACTGGAAGTTAAAACGTAAATATGCACCCATTTGGTTTGTCCGCGTCAAAATTTCATCTGTCTGTAAGGGACAATGAGAAAATTGTCTCGGAGAATTGTAGGGTACCGAAGACGATCTATTAGTAACGAAGTAGGGTAACAGGTACAGTAATTGGCCCCCTTTAAGACAGTGATTGGCCCACCGTTGACATTGAGACCTACTTCTTCAGCGGCCAGATTGCTTTTCCGATTGTTGGTGAACTGTTGCCAACATGACAAACGTTAATGGCGGGAATTTTAAAAACTTTTGTCGCATCTATTTTGGGCTTTAACATCTTATTTTCAATAATGAAAGAGGGGGTCAATCACTTTGAGGGTGCCAATCACTGTACTCGTTACCCTATCTCCAGTGGCGACTTCATCCAAATGAATTTACGATTGTCAAAAGTCGTCATTGTCATCCTAAACTAGTTTTAGGAATGTGAATTTTATAACTAGATCCTTCATTTGCTGTAGCTTTACATTACAATTACAATACTGTTTGATCATCTGTAGAGTCACCCAATTTTGTGTTGTACTAGTACTTACATATAGTAACGATAACAATCAGTTGTGTCGAGTTTGCGAATTTTGAATTTCGCCATGGTTCAAAATTGTTACGCTAATCGCCAATGGTCCTTGTGCAGCTCTTGTGTGACGATAATTTCAACCTATGGTGAAAGAGTTTTTCCATATCGTCAAGCTTGTTACTACTATTTGTGCTCAGGTAGTCAATAGGCACGTTTACATGAGCCTTAAATTCCATGGAATGAAGATCAAACTCCAATTTTTCCCCCTCTTGGAAATAATTTTCGCTCAGGCAGAAGAGGGTTTCGCAAACCCTCCAATAAAGAAGAGTTTGACGTTTGATTCCATTTATTCGGCAACAATTTGTTTGGGTTAGAAATCCTGCTCGACCACTTTTTCCCTTAATGGAGGGTTTGGAAATCCATGGATTCGATGGCTCATGTAAACGCGCCTAATATATAGCTTCTGTGAACCGAGTCTGTTCAGTCCATGTGTTCTGCAGTGGATTTGACGTCTAAGTCTGCTGTCACGATTTCATATCGCGGATTTGGAAACCTGTGAATATTTTTCTACAGATCACGCTCGTCTGTGAATTTCAACTAAGTCGTTTGTCCAGCGCTCCAGTTTGGAGACACTCATTCCTTAATGCCCATTCTCACTTGGAAGAATTGTGTTCTGAATTGTAATGGACATTTTTAACAGAAGCCAAAGAGTACTCTGGTAATATCTACCAAGTTAACAACCTCCGTTAATAAAAGAATATTTTATTAGCTAGTTTTTATGCTGGGATCCTCATTTGTTGTGTATTTTTAATTTTTAGTCCGTCTGCTTTTGATCGAAAGGTCAGGAGCGTGAAACTTGGCTATTATTTGACTACGAAATAATAGCCAAGCTAGGACTCGATTGTTTTTTTCTTTACTCTAAAAGTTACGTTGTTTGGTTTTTAGTATAAAAGTTTATTTAATTTACTTTTTTAATGTAATAATGAAATTGATTAATAAATGTAATAAACACCCATAAAAACTTAAATTATTTAAAAAAAATACGTATGCAAAAAATTATATAAATGAAGAATATAGTAAAATTTATCATGCAAGTAAAATTTGTGTTAAAAAAAATATTATAAAAACAAGCGCCATAGTCTAGAAATTAGCACCAAATTAGTTGGAGACTGTTGGCAGGTTGACGAAATATACTACACAATTCTGCCTTGGGCAGGTAAACTGCAATAATCGCAACAATGAGTAGTATCATTTTTGATCAGAAATAAATTTTATTTTTCCATTGCTGTGCCGTTTATGTCAGAGTAATTGAGTGCTTGCAACAATTTTCCAACTCCTTATGGAAGTTATTGCAGTTTACCTGCCCACGACAGAAATACCCACTAAAATGAATGAGTCTTTAACGGTACAAGAAAGTAAATTTTCCCCCCCTCGAACTTAGTGAGCAGGAAAAAATCTAACAAATTATCGATTTTTGGTTCATATACCTAATAGTGTACATTAGTTTAGTAAGTATCTCATCCAGTTAAATATTTGAAAATACAACTGTAATTTAATTCTGAAAAATGTGTCTGATATCCCCCCCCCCCCCCCATAGCACTCAATAGTAAATAGTAAACGTATCTTGTCCAGGAGTATCAAAATTGCAATCGGACTTGGCAATCCGTTGAACTCTATCTTGCCGTTTATCAAATGTCTAAAGTAGAAATATTTGTCTTAAATCAATAGAAACCGACCTTCGCCGTCTTTGCATGGTAAACGAGGAGAATAACAAAAGACTGGGCATCTACCCATCCACCTTTCGCCACACTTTGCATAGGAAAGCAGGTCAAAAACACCAATAACCTTATGGTATTTTAGATGAAGCATTTTATATATTTTTAGAGAACAGTTTTGGCTTGCTTTTAAAGAAGTGCTGGGCTATAAAGTGTACCGTGAAATTTATATTAAGCGGATAATTGCTTGGCTCAGTTTTAGAGCTTTTTTAAAGCTATTGAAAATATGAACGCATTTTTCATAAATATTATAATTACCCAAAGTTAATTAAAAAAAAGTCACAATTATCTATTTTTATAATGAGGCATAGGTAGACAGAGCAAGGTGATTTTACCTGGTATAGACAAAAGGGGCTGGGAATTGTAGCCGGCAAAATCTTTCGCATTACATGTGAAAAGTCCCAGATTCGGATCCTGACATTGTCAAAATGTCCGTTTACGTAGGTTTTGTTTGTGCAGCCGAAATTTCCAACGAATAAATACCACGTGAAGAGAGAGGGCACGTTAGATGTACTCCCTAGTCCCGAAGCTGAGTACAATTTCCCCCTAAAAAGTTGCGTTGGATGTCTACTAGCATGTCTGTATAGAGCTGCACAAAGAGCCCTTGCTCAACTCTAGTACGACGATAATTCAACCAAAACGTAACCCTGATAGACCAAACTAGTGGTCCCCTAAAAAGAGTAGAATATAAAAATTCTTTATTACTTGCCTACAAATTTGATGGGAAAAACGTATAAGTAATCCACCGAAATAAACAAGTTCCATAAAAGTTCACTAACATTTTGGAAATGAACAAGAACATTTCTTATTTCAAAACAAGCGCGAAAAATAGTTATTAATTATTTTATATCTTTAAAAGTATGGTCTTTCTTTATTAAAGAAAAGTTGTGGACACCCGCTGTTAGGGAAATGAGTGAAGAACTTTTCCTTTTATTGTGGCATCTGTCAATATACATTATTTTTTTACGAATTGCGACATTTTGTTCCAAAGGGCCTCAACCCAAAAAGAATTACCATTGGCCGTGACTGCTTAAGTGTTCAAATAGATATCTTAATTGTTCATTGGTAAGTGCATAAATAAAGAAATGGGAAAAAAAAGTGGCACCTCACTGTCTCCTGTGAAATGTTTTTATTTCAAATCATTTAATATTCGAAGATCGTAAGTCTCAGATTTTTGACTGATTTTATAAGGTAAAAAGAGATCATATCTTTTTGTATTTAGTATAACGTATGCAAATTTCATTAAATCTCTTGACATTTTTGACAAAACTAACCTTGGTTTCTCTAAAACATTAAATTTACATTTACTTTTCTTGTTTTGTTAATTTTGTTATTTTTGGTTGGGTGATCATTTTTTAAGTAAAAAGTGTTAAATAGAGCAGATTTGTGATTCCTCTTGACTTCAGTGGTAAAATTGTATTTCGCAATTTTTAGTTTCTAAATTGGCAAACTTAAAAAAGTTAATTTGAAAACTAATGTTTTAAATTTTTTAATGTTCAGCAAGATACATATATAATCATGTATTATAACTTTTGCTAAACAACATGATATATTGACTGCAAAAAAGCATTTATCGGAGAAGGATATTCAAATTTGTTCAACATGCATGTTCTACATACATTTCAAGATATCAAAATGAAGGTATAAAATTCGCAAAATAATTAGGCCTATATCTTTTTTTTACAATTTGAAGATATGAGATATTTTAATAAAAGATTGAACAAGAATAGATATCGATTTATATTCTTTAAAAACAATTGGGCAAAGGAGTGAAAAATACACCGAAATATTCAGTTGAATAAAGCACAGGTGAATATGTTTGGCGTGGCGGTTCAATGGATGGTGCTTACATGCCGCTATTCGATTTCTCTCTCGGATGTCAGCCTCGTTCATGTTTCAAAAAAAAAACAATGATGATCATGTTGTTAGGATCCAACCAAAACTACCCTGTTGAAAATTGGTCCCTTAGTTTTACGATAATAATGGTTTCTAGTAGCTTCTACGGTAGTGTAGTGAAATGTTTCACCACGTATTCGGTTAAAAAAAATTAAATTTTGGGAAAAAATCCCGATAAATGGTTCATCCGAATACCAAAAATAAGACACAACCTTTCACCACACAGCCATTGAAGCTACTAGGAACCATTTTTTTGTTGAAGCCAAGCACCACATATTTAAGTGTTCTCGAAACAATTATTTTCTCGTAAAACTTTTTTCTTATCCTTACTCATTTTGTGGAATGTTTCTGAAAAAAGTTATTATATAATTTGTCCAACTATCCATAGGCTGCTTTTTATCGCAAATCCACAGTCCGTAGTGTAATGCGTGATTGGATCGTGCCCGGGAGAACTTGTGCAATGATAGAGAAGCACACGGCACCCGCTTCGTATGTTTCTATTGCTACTGTTTTTATCGCGGAAGAAATAAATGCAACTTAGTTTTACAAGATTTTTTTTTTCGTAACGTAACTCTTGGGTCGATTAGGAGCTAAAAAAATAATGTCTTGATATATTTTTTAAATTTTTGTATTATTTAACTAGAAAAATATTAGTGTTTTGCTTTACTCTTGTACTTCATAAATAGTGGGCATGTATTAAAAAAACTTGTATTAATGCTTTAATGCGATACTTTGCCGTAAACCGTGGGTCACGGAATTGTAACATGTGTCACCAACAGGTGCGTTTTTTAACGTAACTGTTGGGTCGATTAGGAGCTGAAACAATAATTTCTTGCCGTTTTTTTATTTTCTGAATCATTTAACTAGTTCAAATATTTTTTTGTTTTACTCTTCTACTTCATAAATAGCGGGCATATATTAAAAAATAAACTTGTATTAATGCTTAAATACAATGTTTTGCAATAAACCATGGGTCACGAAATTGTTACAGGTTCATCAACCAAATTTGTAGAGCTGACCAAAGCGCTCCCTACAGAAAACATCTTGGAAATTTATTAGCAGATGAGGCTTAAAGGGGAGGATATCAGTACTTATAATCATATACATCAGTTCTTCTAATCATATTCATTAGTACTTATAAGCAAAATAATTTGTTTAAATTATGTATTTCTGAGTAACTAAATTTGCAGTGCATAAATTGCTTGCACTATGATCTTCATTTGTATTATTTGCTTATAAAATAAACATGGGTAGAAATCCTATTTTGGCATGACACATTTTCTTGCCCAATGATTGTAAATGAGTCAATTAAAGTAATTAAAATCGTCAAATTAAGTAGTTCAAGCAATATGTATGCCCATTGCTGCATACAGTCAAAGTAATTCATTTAGACGGAAAACACATCAAGCGATGAAGTTATCAGCTAGTTAGACACGTCGATGTTTATCAACTTCAACATCGTAACTTAATATCGCTGCGTATGCAATTATGCATGTTTACCATGAAAATGGATGGCTTAGAATTGGACGCATCCGTCCTTTTTAACTTTCTAGATTTTCTCATGCAATGATTTTTTACTTATGGCGGGTTAACTTTCATTCTAATTAGTCCGTTTATCAGGAGAGCCCTTTATTTTGAAGAAGGGGTATTTTAATAGAAAAATCTACTTTGCATTATTGGCTACTTTTATTAAGTGATTACAAGCAAATACTGGGCTATTTGTTTTGTAATCCAATTTTTACGTTTGCAGAGTTTATTAATGTTTTTGTGAGTTACGCTAGTTTATAATTGTCACTAAGGGATAAGCAGATTGCCTGAAGTGTTAACTTGCAAATGTTTACAGCGCCTAATATTTGAATAAAAATTTTGTATTAAAATTTAATTTTTTAGTTTTTTTCTTCGTAAAGACGTATTTTCAACTCCTGTATTTGATTGAGCTAATTAGTTCCCTTAACAATTCATTAACTATCCATCACAATTAAATTCTAAAATTATCCATTTCAATTCACTAAAACTATTATGAATGCATTTATTGAAATTTTGTTTATGTAATGCAAAGTAATTGCACTTTGTGCTATGTAAAGCCTAATTACCCTCATAATCCGCTACTGTATTGGATATGAAAAGTGCTAATGCTATTCACAAATAAGCCCAATCAATGCAATGATTAATTGCCGAATAGTATTTCCTGAATGAAAACCTTCACGGCGTCAATGCTGTGTAGCCCCTCCCCCCTCGGAAATAAAACCTACCGGGAAAAATATGTTCCTACTGATATTGGAATCTCAAACTCAAAATGAAGGCCGGTGACCTCTCCAATGCGATCCAAAACTGTCGACTTTCCTATCGCCAAGACTAACATTGGGTTGTGCATGTCTGACATTGCCTTCAGATAAACTACTCCGTTAAATTTACTTTTACTATGAAATTAAATAGTTTAATTTAATAACTTATGGTTATGATAAATAATAATAATTTATGAAGGTTTATTTTGGAGTAGTTGCTGTGTTAAGTCAAAACTACAACCTTATCGTTATTCGTAAAAAAAAATCTACGAGTGTTGTGAAATTGTGAACATTCTCCTAACTTCTCCGGATTCTAAATCTCTTATCTCTTCATTTAAAAAGAAAATTCACTATTTTGCTTTTTTAACTTTCGAATCCAAAAAAACAATGGTAAAATATATCATCTTTTACTTTAAACTTCATGTCAGCTTTAACTTCCTTACGACATTTATTTCCCTGCCATTCTTAAATTGTGATTTTTTTACAGTGTATCAATGGCCTTAGGAAAAATGAATTTGAACACCGTCTACTCTTGTTTATTCGGCACATTCTGTGCCTAAAACTCGTCGGATTTCCGAAAGCGGCTGATTAATGTTGGGCTTTGCATTGCACTTACGCCTATCTTGCTTTCTGAGGGATACGGACGTATAAAACCTGCCTGTTAAGTTTAAAAGCAAAGTACATAATTTTCTTAAATATTTTAAATTTAGCAGTTTTATTAAATTTTAAAATATGGGGCACTGATGATCCATTTACAACCTTCTACTACAAAAATTCAATAAAAAAATTAAGAACGTAAATTTTCACTTAATTTTTTTTAAAATTAAATATCATTGAGTGGAAACAAGTTTACACTTCAAAAATTTACTTATCCCATCGAAGGCTAGTCTATGTCCTCGCATTTTCTATCTTATGGGCCATTTGTAGAGAGCGATTGATATATTGATGATGGCTCGGGATCTTTTCTGGACGTTTGTTTTTCTTCAGACCTTTTTTGATGGTTTTGCCCACATTTAAAGAAAATAATTAGTATCTTCTAAAGTTTCCTCAAAAAGTTGCTAAAAAGTTAAAACCTTTTTAAACTTTCTTTAAATGTTAGTCTGTATGGCTGTTTTCACTGCATAATTTTTTTTTCCAAATATCATTTCTTTAAAAAAATAAGAATTACGTTTATTTTTGAAGAGCTAATTTTTTAACGTAAAATAGTTATAGCTTTTTTTTAAAAAATAAAAATAGTTTTTTCGTTATGCAATTTTAAAATTAAGGTTATTGTATATTAAAGACTGATACACAAATTACGGAAAAGCCTGGGTCTAACGCTTGGAGGGTTTTAATGTGTATCTACTAAAGGCAGTCTTTTCATCCTCTACCCTTCTTTAGTTAATTGGATGATATTAAGTCAAAAGTAATGTTTCCACAAGTGCTTATATTCCACATCAAAATTCATTCCGTACCATGGCCAACATTCATCACTGACTTAGCGCGAGCACTTCATTAGGTCGGGTGTTTTTGGCCCCAATTTAAATTGTCATATAATTTTCTGTAATCCGAAAAATATTGCAATGCATATGGATTTATCCTTGCTGTTTTTAGGAGTCCTAGTTCATCAGAGTTTTCTGAAAAATTAAGTAGAAGACCCAATGCTACGGCCTTTTGAGCTAGGTCATCTGGTGGAGTTTTTTAATGATCTGGTTGATGCACAATCGTCAGTTGTTTGTAACATCAAAAAGAAAATTTTAGAAGTTGATTTTTACATCAAACAGCTTATTTTTAAGCAAAAAATGTAGTGTAAAGGTAAAAAGAAAAATGGTATAGAAGAAAATAAACCGACTGAGTTATACTTTGACAAACTGAGTGGTTAACAACCTTGTACCAGGTAAGAAAAAATAATCCGAATTTTCATTGATTCTATTTAGGACATCCCATTGTTTTTTTATGTCTAACATGGGTAAAAAACCAATACATTTTTATGTTCTGGTTTCTGTAGTTAGTTAAAAAATATCTTTCAAGTGAATTTAAGCAAAAGTTTTTACAAAATGAGTTTCCTAATGAAACGTAACGATTTCAGTGTGTAGTCAGAGAACATCTTCAAGTTTCCCCATGATGGAAAAGATTCATGAAGAAAACAATAGTAATTCTTGGAACAAATAGTTTTTTAGTTGCTCCAAGTTTAACGTTTTCATCATGAATCTTCTCAATTTTAGTGTGGTATTTAAACTCGTAGAACCGACAGTCTGGTCAACAGCTAACGGGCGCCTATGTTAATAAGTAATTGCGCAGTTACGTATTGTGGTTCGGGGAAAAGGTTTAGACGTATTGAATTGACTATTTGTTTACCTTTTTTACAGACATGTATTAAGGTGTGCGATGGCTATGACGTAAAAGATGTTGATGAACATGTTGAATTGTTAAGGGCCGGAGGGTTGGTGGATTGATTTGGATTTTCGAGTAATTTCTGATGCGTATGTTTATTTGACTACTAGTAACTTTTTAAAAATTTATTTTGACTTTTTATCTACGAACACTAGTTAAATATCATCATTATTTAGAAAAAAAATTTAATTGTACACTAAGCATTTTTATTTTTCATTATATGGTAATTTGTTACTTCCACACAGTAATCTGGTTATTTAAAAATATATATATATACAAAATTAGTAGGTAACATTACAATTTTATTAAAAATATTTAGATTGAAACAAGTTACTTCAAAAATTGAAATGGAATATTTGCTTTTGGAATTTTTTTGAACTATTATTAACTAATAGTTAGTTTTAAAAATATTAAATTCTGTTCACTTAAGTTTTAATACTTGCATAATTATTAGAAAAAGTATTGTTGCTAACATCAACAAAAAATACCGCTAATATAAGACAGTAGTTATTGCTATTAAAAATGGGATTTTTATCAAAAATATTGCATTTGAAATAAGCTTTATAATATGTATTAAGTTCTTTTAAAATGGTTCTTAACCATCAAATGAACATTTAATATTAATTTAGAATTAAAAAAAATAATTTCGCAAAAGCAAAGATGCATTGAAATATTTTTTCTAAGTCATTCTTAAAACTGCGCATCAATTAAAAGAGATAATTAATTACTTTGTCCTTAGATTGCGGGTAGAATTTACGAGGAGTGGCAATGGGGGGTTAAAGTTCTTAGAGATGTTAGGAAATCGGCAACCGGAAGTGCTACAAAAAACCCCAACAGTAACAGTATCACTTGCCCTAACTAAACTAATAATTAACCCTTTTTCTGACCATCATAAATAAGCCCAATTATTAAAAAAAACAAAAAAAAACTATCGAAAAAACTTATTTTAGACTCCCTGTGTAAGGGAGTGCATGTTAAATATCCTTCAAAGTGCGATGTCATCCTTAACGGTTGCGTTGGGTGCCTACTCAGGCGTCGGCTCGTCACTTGACTGTGGTTCTGAAATATGACGCCGTTCGCCAATGACCCTCGCGTAGCTCTAGTGCGACGATAATTCAAACCTGACCTAATCTTCGACTGCGGGCCGAATTTAAGAGGAGTGGCTGAGGGTTACAGTTCTTAAAAAAAGTTAGGAAATAGGCAACCGGAAGTGCTACCAAAAAACAGTATCACTTTTATAAATTAAAATCCATTTTTCTTAACCATCATAAATAAGCATAATTATTTGTAACTAAAAAAACTCGAAATCCAGCACCAATAAAATTAAAGTCATTCTTAAAACTGCGCATCAATTAAAAGAGATAATTAATAACTCTGTCCTTAGATTGCGGGTAGAATTTACTAGGAGTGGGTATGGGGGTTAAAGTTCTTTAAAAAAAAGTTAGGAAATATGCAACCGGAAGTGCTACAAAAAACCCCATCACTAACGGTATCGCTTGCACTAACCAAACTAAACCAATTATTAACCAATGTTTTTACCATCATAAATAAGCCCAATTATTTTTAACCAAAAAAAAAAAAAAAACTCGAAAAAACTTTAAATCCAACACTGACAACATAGAAATTTCGGATAAAAGCGATATTCTTTCTGGACCGTCACTTTCAATGAAAATCTTGAATGAATGCGTCGCTTTAAATGTCAACACATCCAATTAATTTCTTTTCCCCTTTGACGCATGGCGAAGGCCGAAACTGCCCATTCCGTTTATACGGTGAATCCCGGGGCAGTTCAACTTTAATGAGTTACTTGATCTTAATGAATGTTTTCTAAATGAGTTATTTTCTACTTAATTAAGTTCATTGTATACTATGTTTATTCTAAGTGCGTAGTATGTGTTTTGATCGATTTTTTTTTAAAAATTTCAATGTAAGGTTAGGTGTATTTGTTTAAGTAATTTGTTTGGTAAAAAATTGGAATATTGAAAAGCTCGTCACTTAGATGGTTTTAAGTTTGCTTAAGTTTTGAAATTTTTAGTGAAATATGTCGTCGTGAAACCTTAGTTAATCATTTCGCTACGAAGGATTTTTGCTTCCTCGTACTATTTGATAGGAATAACATTATCGAATCCTTAGTTGTTCGGGGCGTTTCAGTCAGGAAAGGGTTAAGACAGATGTTTGAATTTTTCTGGAAGAAATATGCTTTTATAGATCAACAAAAAAACTAACTTCGAAACGGATACAAATTAGTGTTCTTCAAAAACTTTGTACATTAAACTTTTAATAATTATTTTGTATAAAAATAGCAAACTCTTGTAACTGCTAATATTCTTAAAATATTTTTAGACATTTTTTGGAGAAAATTTTAAATCCAGTTAGCCATTGTGGGTCATTTATGTATAACATATTTTACAGTTTTGATATATTTAAAGAGGACATTTGTTATTATAAAATTAAACTGTATAATGCTCCTTTGAAATGATCGTAATGGATATGTGTCACATGCTTTAGTTTACATTTATCAACTTCTTACCAGAGTGAAATACTTGCTTGAGTATAAACTGCGATTTAATGTTTTCTGCCCAATTAAAAGAATTAAATAAAAATTTAAAAAAATGTCACTATATTTATCGAACTAATTTTATAAGATTATTTTCTATCTGTTCAAAGAAATGGATTTCTTAATATATATGAAAAAAAATAGTGGCAGAAATGCGTTAGTAATATTATACTTAAAGAAAGAAGTTAATACTACGAAATCATCATTCTGATTATCTAAACTAATTTTTTTACCTGGGTAAAATGTTTAAATATTTAGCCAATGCAAAAAAATTGCAATTAGCCTAATCGGTAAGGCGCCTTGCATACGAAAATGTCCTAAGTTCTCGTCCGGGCATTTTTAAATTCACTGACTCCTATAAATGGTCAATGCATTCTAAAAGCAGGCAAACAATACCCCACATAGAGAGGGAGTGTACTTGAATCTAGTATTAAGTTCAAACGCTGCATACGATGTAGCTCCTAATAGCATTGAGTGCCTACTCACTCAGGTGTCGCTTGCCACTAGACAGTACTTCTAAATTATGACGCCCATCTCGCGAATAAGACACTTTCTCTTAAAGCTCTAGAGCAACGATAATTAAACATAACCTAACATCGTGTAGCTCTAGTGAGATAACTAAAAAAAAAAAACAGCTGATAATATTTGGGTTGACAAAACTTGTTCGACGAGATTTAATCAAAGAAAAATACCTCGCACTATAAATGACCCTCTATGGGAGCAATTATTAAATATTACGCGAGTTAAATATGCAAATAACAATTTTCCCCAAACAGAGCTGTAACCACAAATATTTACATTATTTACGTGGAAGGAATCAATAAGGAAAAAGGTGTTTTCCAATCAATTTCTTTGAGCAAAACATCCAAGACGGTGATTTTAAATGCCGGCGACATGAGGTCGCCACAGCAAAACCAACTCTGCCCGGTTTCATCTGGTTCGACGTCGCTGTTCTAAAACCTATTCTCCATCTTTTTTTAATTATCTGACCCCTAACCTAAAGCGGTGCTAAGATTTGGAACTCGAGTTCTTTTAAAATAGTAGCGGCTACCCGTTTCTTTGATTTTTAAATGCTTTTTTACTTTTTAATTTATTTGGGAGATAGATTTAATGCTCACTTCAATATATTTTATCTATTTTTAAATATGTTTAACATTTATGGGTGAATAGGTTAATATTTTCCATGTTTTTTTTAAATTGACTTGATAGTTGCAGTTACGAATTTACAATTGCATGTAAATATTTTTTCCAGGATCAATTTAATTTTTTATTGTTTAACTATTTCTCTTAAGTTCGTAAAACTTGGTCAAAAATTATTCTTTATTTAGTTGACTTGAAAAAATTGTATGATTAAAACATATAGAAGTTAGAAAATATTTGCCTTATTCGAAATTTTACTTTGTGCGGGCAAGTCAGAAACATATTTTTCTAATCCTGTAGTAAGCATATAGTATATAATCTAGGAAATTACATTTAATCTGAAATTTTATCAATCAAGATGCGCATTAGCGCAGTAAACCAGGTTGGGTTTAACTTGTTAGACAATGTTATTGTAAGTTTTTCTACATTTCTCCCCTAGCAAAGCCGCCATTAGTATACTTGACTGTTATAAACAGGTATATAGAAAAGTTGTTTCCGTCTTTTACATGTTTAGTTTAACCAGGCCACGGTCGAAAATACAACTTGGAATATCTTTCACACACACCGGTATAATGAAGCCCCTCCCATTTGGGTCTTTGTTTTAATTACTTGCTTACATTACTTTCGATTGTCGAGAAATTATTCTTGTTATTTTCCTTTTAATCAGACGGGTTACGGTAGAATAATTATTTGAGTTTTGATAATTTTTTTTCGAATTAATTAGGCTTGTTCATTTGAATAATTGAGTTGATGAGTACTTTCGAAAGGTTGGTAAAGACATTGAAAAACGTGAAGCGTGTTTTTAAGCACAATGTTTTCATTCTTGTTTTCCAATTATGGTCCCGGTTTTCTTCGATACAATTATTAGCCTTCCGTTTGTTAGACCTGGCTTATTCCGTATTTTGTGCATCGGTCTTTCTTACAGTAAACTTAAATTTCTAGATTGCATCAAGAATTTTTTATTCAAATTGCGCTTTTTTTCAATTTAAAAGTAATTTTAAGATCATATCATCAAAGATAAAGTTAATTATTTTTTTTAAGCATATAGGATAGTTGAAATAAATTTAACTAAAAAAATTATTCAGTAAAACAAACATCAATTTTTAGCCCTTTCCGGGACATTCGAAGGTTGGACTAGTTTAAAAAAGACTTCGAATCAAAAGAAATGTTTAATATTCAATTTCGGTTAAAATAAATATTGATTCTTTTAAAGTATTTTTAAATATATATTTATTTTATTATTTCAATAATTGAGATAAAGCCGTAAATTATAAACTTTTAATTTCTTATCGTTAAAGACCGCGTGTTTTTTTTTAAATGTTTTCGAAATTATATTTTTCTAAAATTTTCTATAATTTGCTTTAAATTATTGTTTTCCCCATAAATTAGTCTTAAGAATGTTAAGTTATATTGATTAAATTTACTGGTACATAATTTATCAACCGTGTTGAAAACTAATTTTTTTTTAATAAAGCATGTATATGTATAAAATTCATTGTGAATTTTGTCATTTATACTAAGTTAACATAATAAATTTTTACAATTGGACATTGAACCTCAGAATAATAAATGAGCGACGAACATCAAAACTATTTATTTTTTTATTGCTTGAGTATGGATTTGTTATATTTACTGTAAATTTAAGATTAGTTTTTATGCTATATAAACTTAAAATCATTGAGACAGAATTTGTGTACTATTTTTTTTTACGATTGATCGTCATGCTATTTTTTATTTTTTTATAAAAAAAAAACGTATAGTGAATCTTAAAAACATGTATTAACATTTAATTACAACGAAGCATCCAATACAGTATATATTGTCCTCTTTGATAAGGTAAAAAACATTAATTTAAGCAACTGAATTATTTTTAACACTGCAAAGATTATTCCGAAAGCTAAAGACCTCTCGTACGGTAATATTTTAAAAACAAATATTTAGTATGAAGGAGTGCATTCTATGATTTTACGGTTTATCTAAATTGAAATCGTATTCCTGAAACTGGTTTCTACTAATTTGCGAACATGCAAAAATGCGAAAAGTCTAAATTTCACGCTGGAAAACATGTGCGATGCACTTGTCCATAAAGAAATTATAAAATAACACACCGTTAATTTTCACCAACTAATTTAACCAATTTACGAAACTATTTAAAAAGTACTTTTAATTTTGCTAACAAGAGAATTTCAGAAAATGTTTCTGATAAAAATATTGGATAAGTCTCATAAAATTCCCATAGAAATTGAAAGTAAAAAAAGTTACACTAAAATTCCTTCATTGTAGACATACTTTATCCTGTAGTACTTATATGATCAAAACAATATCTAAGCTCTGTTTTAGTATTTTCGTTTCTTTTTAGATAAAAAAAATACGACAAAAACTAATTTCAATCGTAAAAAAAAAACGGTTTTGGCTTAATCGGACTTAAAACTTATAAAAAGTTCTATTTTCACAGCATGTTACACTAAATGAAAACAAACTTAACGTTTTTAAAACTACCCTACGCAGAAAAATCGATTCATTTGCCATTAAGATGGAAATGAATATTCAAGCGCAGCATAATTTATAATTCCATAAAGGAAACGACACTAACCATCAAACCCTTTTATTTCAAAAACGTAAATTGATTATAACTATTGATTAAAAAGAACTCCATATAGAGTCCCTAATTCGCCCGAAAAATATAAGTTAGGGTGAATGCCTGAGAGCAAAGTCTGATACCAAGCGAAATTGAATGTTTTATAATTATCTATATTCATGTTTGTATGTTAGTTGTAAACGATTTATATTTGTTGATTTATTGAAATTAAATAAGGTATTTAGTTTTCAACTTGCAAGTTAATTTTAGAAGCAATTTCAACATGTACATATATCTATTGTTCTAGATTTTTATGCTAATTTTGAAACCTTTGATTTCATTAAACCCAAATGGGTATTTCCATTTATTGGGTGACAATTAAAGAAATACAACATTACAATGGATTTGGATTACTCAAGAAATCTAATAAGCTATTTAAGAAGTATCAATAATAATTATTGAAATTTTATTTAATTTATATTTAATTCCCATCGCACACTCGATTGCAAACTCAACCTACTAAAAGAGGTTGCAATGCGCAGTTCCCAAAATAGCCAAGTTTTCCCGATCCGATGAGATAACAAAATGTCAATAACTAATTATTATGCTGAGGTTATACTCCACGAGCCAATCGGTCAAAAAGGAGCCTGAATGGAGATCAGAAATCAACCGACGCCACGAATCTTATCTTTTTGACCACGAGACACTCCCCCTAGAGAAGCTTTTTCGAACTGCCTCAAACCGAAATTTTGTGGTCTTCATCATAAACTCCCTGTTTTATAATGTTAAAATAAGTTTCTCACGGTTTCAATTTACGAGGGTTGCTTATCGGCGTTGTATAGCTCTAGTGTGATGTTTATTCAACCAAAACCAAATAAAATGTTTTTTTTTCATAAACCAGTGTTTCAGTTCGACTCAATCGCACATTTTTGCACTCTGGTGGGTTGAAAATATCGGAAAATGGTCAGAAAAGGAAGTTATTAAAACTCTTAATGTGACTAATTGTTAATTATTTAAATTGAAATTATTTATTTACCGATGTTTTCCACATCACAAAGAGTGCCATGAATGTGCGGTTGGAACTGTCCTACTACGCAATTCAAACTAGGGTTTGTTGACCTACTGACATCAAATTTGAGACATTAGTTTCTAGTACCTGTCCAAAGTCTTCAAAAGGTTTGAGAAAATCGCACATGCGAAATTTGTAACTACTTTACGACTTTCTCGGATTTTAAAATTCTTAAAATTACCTTGTAGTGTATGTATAGTGTAGTGTACCTTTAACATTCAATTATCACTCAAATAAATCAATACATTTAAAGGTACACTACATTAAACATACACAACAAGGTGATTTTAAGAATGTTAAAACCTGAAGTCTTACTGTAGCTATACTTTTAGCGTGTGCGATTTTCTCAAACCTTTTGAAGACGTTGGACAGGTACTAGAAACTAATGTCTCAAATTTGAAGTCCGTAGGTCTTTTAAGCTGTAGAGTGGTTTTAAGCAGATATTCAGTCGGATAGACGAACCAATATTCAAAATACCACTTTAAAAAAAATCAACCTCCAAAACGTACAGAAAACACTATCCCCATTTACGAATTTCTACCCCATCTCAATACTTTTCTTACCAAATGTTTGGCATTTGGTTATTAAAGCTAAAAACTTTTTGAAAAAAATCAGACTTTTGACCTAACTGACCAGACTTTGACCTTTTGACCAGACTTTTGTCTTATTTTCTTAAGCTTTTGTGGAAATTGTTTAGGTAGATTTTGTATAAATTGATATGTTAGTGTATAAATCTCTAAGATATGCAACGTCTTGTAATTTTTCTCAGATGTTCTTTGTTTAATTCTATCATAAATTAAACAAAAATTGCCAATAATAGCAGATATTAAGATACGAATTACTATATAAAATTATTAATAAAAATATATACTGAACGCTTATCCGAAGGTCTTGCATGGCAGAGAATCTGTATAGATTATAAAAATATTAACAATAAAATGTTGTCTATCACCCCGTCAGTTCGGCAGGCGCCTCAGTAGCCGGCTCGTTCTGGTTCTTTTTGAGGTGATTTAAATCCTTGAAGACGAAGAAATTGGCCGCAGGTCACCACGTTCGGATTTCCTGCTCTCCCTCCTCCTCCTGTTTATCTTTCATGCCACCGTGATCCGGATGGAACCGGGTTTTTAGTGGAGTAGTGCGGGACATCACAATATATGTGTGGTTTCAACAACCCTCCCCCCTTCCTCCCAAGAAGTGGGGGGCTGGGGAGCCCAGTCGGTTAAGCACTAGCTTAGCATGCGGAAGGTCCCAGGTTCGGGTCCGGGCATCGCCGAAATAACTGCCGACCTAAGGAAGTAAAAGGACCGTGTAGCCAAAAATGTCCAATGAATAATACCCGTGTAAGGGAATGCACGTTAAATATGCTTCAAAGTCCTAACGCTGCGTATGATGTCGCCCTTAACGGTTGCGTTGGGTGCCTATTCAGGTGTTGGCTCGTCACCTGACTGTGGCTCTAAAATACGACGCCCGTCGCCAATAGCCCTCGTGTAGCTCTAGTGCGACGATAATTCAAAACCTAACCTAACCTTCCTCCTTCTTCTGTTTATCTTTCATGCTACCGTGATCCGGATGGAACCGGGTTTTGTGGAGTAGTGCGGGACATCACAATGTATGTGTATGGTTCATCCGCCCCCCCTCCTCCTTCCAAGAAGTGACCAAAATGCGATTGGGCAGTACCTAATGTTTATTTCAGTGTATTGTACTATACTATGAAATAAATTGTAGAGTAGGATATGATGGTAAATTGTTATTCAGTTAGTAAAATGTTCTAGTTTTTTTGTAGTGCTTTTCGCACCGGACAGGTCTTCATCTTGGTTCAAACATCTCAAAAACGGACCATAAGGCTTTTTTAAAGGGGGAAGGAGGGGGTTGGGATAAAACGCATGTGTATTGGTACATTGGAGTTCAAAATGCGACACTATCATTTTTGTGTACTAGACCAATTTAATTTTGGGAGAACAGGTTATATTTTGTAATTCTGCCATTGAAATATACGTTATTGAGAGAAATTTATAGTACAATAATAATAGTAAATAAGTTGTACAATTATATAACATTTAACGTGACCATTATTAAATTTGATTATTAATTGAATTTTTTAAAAATTAAAGTTACTTCTAGTATATTATTAAAAATATGTTGCATCATATAAGTACAGATTCATTGAATTTTGCAAAGTGATTCTTCAATTTCTTCTAATTTGTCTTATTTACTAAATTAGTAAATTTCTGACGTAGTAGACGAGTAATCCCAATGAAATGCTAACTATTTAATAACGCGTTTCTCTTGCATTAACCCTTTAGGACTTTTGAACACCTCTCCCGAGCTGTTTGGAAGAATTCCTACCATACCTGTTGGTCCCAGATTTTAAATAAATCGAAGGTCGCTAGACACGTATGACGTATTAAAGACGTCAAATTCGTCGATTTGGATTGAAAATTGCCGGTCAGACAATTTTCGGACCTTAAGTAATGGGAGTAAATGCGTTTTGCCCCTTTTGGTCTCCACGTTTGTGGTGCCTATAGGCTGTAAGAGCTTTGACGCCGGCATGTATTGGCCTTGATATCTGGAAGAAAAAAGTGTAGCACACTTTTTTGAATGCGTGACATTGCTTCAAAAGAAATTTGTCTGAATATTGAATTATTAAAATTGGTTAGGAATTTTTTTTTGAATATTTACGTATTTCTGTGGTTGAGTTTTTCTTTATTTGATTCGTTAAAAATAAATTTGAGTTAGAGTTGTAAGGGTTACATTGACTGCGGCGCAATTTTATAAAAACTTTAAAAAAATTTTTTTGACTGCAGTTTTGTGTGTTTTATCAATTTAGTACACGAAGAAAATCTAACTGATTTGCATAAAGCTATGAAATTCTTCCATCTCATTAAGTTTTTAAAATAACACGTTTTCTTATCGCATTTTTTAATATTGTACAAGAAATTTAATTTTATGATTGCTAGTTTTACCATTCATGTTTCTCTCGATAAATTTTGTAATTTTTTATTTGATTTTATTGAGCTATTTATAAGTTTATTATTTTACATCTCATTTCTTTAACTTTTTAGAATTAAAAGTAATTGGTTTTTACTTTTTAAAAATTGAACTTTTACTTAAAAAAATGAATTTTGTTCTCATTCTATTTCTTGAAAATAATTTCGAACGATATATTTTGTTGAATAAACTTGTTTTTATTTCACCAGTTTACAAAAAATTTAAAAAATTCAGTTTTATAGATAAAAAAAATAATCGCATTTATCAACTTCATAGTATGTCATAAAAATAAACTTTGGTTTTAGATTTCATGTTCAAATAAAAATTTTCAATTGATAAATGTAGGTAATTCTTTAATACTTGCAAAATAGTTTGTGTGACTGATAAAAAATCTATTTTTTGTAATTATTTTTAAAATAACGAAAATAATATATATATATATTGCTTAACTAAAACTTGTTGGATTTTTATCCCATGAAAAAGCAGATATTCACAGCAGGACATCTTTATTTAGGCCATACGCTTTTCTAACAGAGGTAAGAAACCGAACTCTAAACTAATCTTAATGCAGTTTTCACGGAAAAGTGTAGCTTCTACTATTCGAATATAATGGTGGATATGTCAGTTTTCCGCGTTATATAGTACTTTATGAAAAACGGCCTCGACCCGAGAAGCAAAATGAAATATGAAACTGACTTTCTCCGTCTTGAAACAGAGCTTAGATCACTGTCAAGACGTTAAGATACCTTGTAAAACTTAACATAGCCCTAGAGGTAAAAAATTGGGAACTGGACACATTGACAGGTTGGTTCTATTTTGTAGTTGAGAAATGTCAGTGAATTTTACTTCCCGAAATGTGAAGTTTATAAGAACCGTAGATCTAATTGTTTCTTATTTAAAATGTATTTTTCAATACTTGTACTTTTTCGGATTAATATTTTATTTAACAAAAGTTTAATTGCTGAAATTATTTAAACAAAACGTATTTAAAGATTGACGGCAATTGAAAAAGCAATGCCAAAAATATATTTGTTTTGAATATAATAACCATATGAAATTTTAAAATATTCAAGTAGGTACTCAGAATTTAAATAGATCTATACCCGCCCAGTTTCAAGGCAGTAAAAGTATTGTTAACAGCTTTACAAGTAGTTTGTATCTTATTGCAAACATTATTAATTTATCTAGAGCTTGCTTCTTTCTGATTTTTTTTATCAGGTACATCGAATCATTATAGCATTTCATAGCATTGACGATCATTTTTTTTTCAGTTAGAAGAACTAGAAAAATATTTAATAGATTATAAAAGAAAGTAAGGGGTTGAATAACAATTTAATAATGGTTTATTAAAGAAGAATATTGCATTTATGTTCAATTTTGATCGAGAAAATTTAAGAATTTTCAAATAGAAAAGTTGTATCTCTAAGTCAGCGTTAATTCAACTCCATTTGACGAGTCTTTACTGTTAGGTATTAGTTTTTATCCGTTAATAAAGCAAACTCCTACGTAATTTTTTTCATGGAGACTTTCAAGTTAAGCTTGAGAAAATATATGAATATATAAAGTTCCACTTTATGGCTCTCGTCTGTTATGAAACTGGTTTATGTTTGTAAACAAACTTTTGTTTATTTTGCGTTACCTGATTACCCGAATATCTTTTACTACAGATATCAATTTCACTTCGCATAATAGGTTGAGGTTATGAGTATGAATACTTCATTCATGTTTTATTATACAATCTAACTATCTGACCAATAATCTTTCATTTTATTTTTATAGCAGAGCTTTAAGGGGTCTAAGGAGTCTTAAAAATGTGCAAAGAAGGAACTACAAAGTATAGTTTGATCTCTCATGTAATTTTTTAACTACTCAATATACAAGTATAATTTTTTTATATGTAATTCTACAAGATTTATTTATTATAAAACAAATTTCAAAATTTATGAAACTTTAGCCAAAACTAAAATAAATGATATTAAACATAAAGCTGTTTTAACACATTGTGATTAGGCTTGCGCGGCAAATTTTGAGGTCAAAATTGAAAAAATGACCAAGAAAATGACTTTATATTGTACAAATATGTACAAACTAGGACTTATACCTAAATTCTCAGATAAAATTTTAATTAGAAATTATTTAAAAATAAATTTAAAATCAAAATTTAAAAAAAATTTATTAATTTTTTAGAAAAAAGCTCTTAAAATAATTTCTTATTAAAATTGAGATGAGAATTTAGGTATAAGTCCTAGTTTGTACATATTTCTACAATATAAAGTCATTTTCTTGGTCATTTTTTCAATTTTGACCTCAAAATTTGCCGCGCAAGCCTAATCACAATGTGTTAAAATAGCTTTATGTTTAATATCATTTATTTTAGTTTTGGCTAAAGTTTCATAAATTTTAAAATTTGTTTTATAATAAATAAATCTTGTAGAATTACATATAAAAAAATTATACTTGTATATTGAGCAGTTAAAAAATTACAGGACAGATCAAACTATACTTTGTAGTTCCTTCTTTGCACATTTTTAAGACTCCTTAGACCCCTTAAAGAACTAAACTTTCGTATGTATATCTGATTGTAGAGAGATTTGCTTTTATTAGGTAACCGAAGATTTCCGATAAGAGTAGGGCTAAGAATTGGCAAGTCATGTACTGTGACCACTTTGGTGATCACCAATATTTTCTAATTGTTTCTCGGTATATTTCGTACTTCATAAAACAAATTTCTGTTGCATTTTAAAATAAGTTACTTCGTAATATTAAATTATAACTCTTTCTTGCCTCATTTATGAATGCCATTCCCGTTTTCATTACATAATAAAAAGTCCAGCATTAGGACTTAAAAAAATGTTTTTATGTAAATTACTGGGAAAAACTATATAACTCACGAATTTTACAAAATTAATCTAGTACTAGCAACACTATTACATGTGTAGTTTAAAAAAATCCTCAAGATTTTTTTTTTGCATTTTGGTGTAAATGCGGTTTTAAATAATGTAGTAAACAAAATAATTTTCTGCACCAAAGAGTTCGGGACAGTACACTTTTAAAACGAACGAGCGATTTTAACTCAGTCTGATTAATTTTCACTCCTCCAGTCTGGAACATGCACTTCTCCTTTTGGAGTGGATCCTTTGTGTGTTACTGCGACAGGATCACTGCAAACGAGTGATTTCAGCTCAGTCTGAGTTAATATTAATTCCTTTCCAGCGTCGAAAATGCATTTCTCCAACTGGAGTGGATTTCACTCTTTTGTTTTAAGAGGTTAATGAAAAAATATAAACTGCGAAATTCTACAAATATGACTTTATTAATATTTTTTGAATTATCAATCCTTTTTGGAACTACATTAAGTAGTCTGTCTTAGATTGTCTGGCGTAAGTTTTCATTTTTCTTTATAAAATCGTCCATAAAATAATAATGATGCGCAATCATGTGTAGACAGCCCAGTGATAGCGGGACGTAAGGGTTAAGTGGTCCATACGTATCAGATAACACGTTGTACTAAGGCATTTATGCCATGTCATCGGGGAGACCTTTGCCCATGTGACACGCAGAGGACAGAAGTACAGTTTTTTTTTAAATATACTTTTGAATTGTAATTGAATTTGGTATCAATCGTACTCGAACAATGTTTGATATATGAAGATTACACTGGAAGAACCGATTGATTTCGTACAAGGCTTTCCTTAATAGCCTCTTTGGAGATGATAGCGAGAAATTGCCTAAACTGGTGTAAAGAAGCCAGTTACTCGCTTTGTTTATCTTTCGCGGCAACCCGGAATCATGCCAGAGTTGAGTGGAACGAGTCACACGATTGTACCGCAAGTGAAGAACCAGAAGAAAAACCGGTTTCCGATCGCCAATGTCCGCCAAGCAGAGACAAGTACGGAAAGACTCTAAAGAAACCAATCGGTTCATGTACTCTTCATCTGTTAGTGTATCAAGAATATCTATTGAAATTTGTTTTTCATCCTTTATGGAAAGCAACCATTATGAAAGCATACAGAAATCTGTTAAAGAAGTGTATTTACAACTATTTTAAGTTTTGAGAAAATTGATTAAATTTAGCGTGTATGAGTTAATGTGATAAATAAATTTCACACTATAAACAACAAATAAAATTTTCCAAACCGTGATTAATTAATAAATTTATAACTATATTATAATCAATACTACATGTGATCTTTAGTAATTGAAAATACGTTTATATAATATTGCAGAGTGGATTGCAAGTATTTGATCATTTATATATACGGGCATGAATTTATGAATAATATATTTTCGTGTTTCAAGAACAAGGAAAAACATAACTTAATATGTAGATATCGAGTTTATGTGAAAAGATTTTGAGTTTAAAAAAACGTATTTCCTTTCTTCTGCAAATAACTAAACCTCAATTTCTCACTTTAGCATTAGCTTTCTGCTCCACAGTAATTAAAAGTAAACTAAATTAATCAAGAACAAGTCGTCATATTGCGTTCAAGCACACCATTAACGTACATCTCCTTTATATTTCTTATTAGATCAATTGGAAAAGTTCGCCTTGAATCCGGAAGACGAGACCGCGGTCTGGAACGTGATCGAGCAGCCCGTCGGTTTCGTCGTCCTCGGCAGCTGTTGCTGGGCTCGCGCCATCGTCGTCAATGCCCTCATGAGCCGAAATATCCTGCCCATCGTACCCTTCGGAGAAGAGGACCACCAATGGAGAATGGTGAGTGAACATTTCACTACACTCTTAAAACGAACGAGAGATTTTTAACTTAGTCTGAGCTAATTTCACTACTCCAGTCTAGAAAATGCACTTCTCCTATAGAAGTGGATCCTTTGTGTGTTAAACCTCCAACAGGATCACTCCAAACGAGTGATTTTAACTCAGTCTGAGTTAATATTCACTTCGTTCCAGTGTCGAAAATGCACTTCTCTTACTGGAGTGGATTTCACTCTTGTTTTAAGAGTTGTATATTGGGTTCCACTTAATTTGACAGTCTTGATAACTTTGGCAGCGTGAGAACGCGTTTTCAATGGCCATTGTAATTATGCATACTGTTGCAATTTGGCAATATTACCATGCAGTCAACTCTAATATACTCCGCAAAAAAAAATATGGCATTAAGAGTTATAGAGGTTGAACAAATATAATTTCTTCGACACGACCAACCACCATACTATAAACTTATTGTAAAGTACAACATTCAACTTATAATACTGAGACACATCAATAGTTCACAATAACTCTGTTCTGTGTCAATGTATTGAAGATGCACAGGATAACAACTTTGACTTGACCTCCTCTGATTAAATTGAATTATCCAGATTAAATTATCCTGTATAAAGAAATACATTTAGCAGGTTAATTCGTACTTTTTATTATTTTGGGGGTGATAATGGACAATATTTTAAACCTAGCAATTTTAAAACTTTTCATAAAATAACTACCAAAAATAATAGCATCTTTTTACGAGTTTTATTGTCGGAACTAATTTCTCATGAACAGCAATAAGTACAGGGATGAAAATGTATTGAGGATTTATGAAGTTGTTTCTTTTATGTTACATTCTTCGAATTTCAGCCTTACTTGTCTCTGTAGGTGAGATATAGTTATGGGAAAACTCCAAGGGCCAAGCTAGTGCTTCCTAACGGCTACGAAGTCCTCGATCCGCTCGAATTTAACGACTCTCATCCTACCACAGTTCCTTTGGCAGATCTGGAAATGAAGGTAAGAGAAAATGAAGGAGGACACATGTTAATTGTTTTGATAGTCTTATACCAAGTATAGTTAATTATTAATAAAACCCCCAACTTTTGGGAACAGAAAGATTTGCATATTTTATTGCCTTCCGAGAATTCTACCTGATAAGTTCAGTGCTGTCTAACTGCCAGTGATTAGCCCTTATAACATAATTCCTCGGGAAGTACACTAATGGCCCCTTTGGTTGATGTTTGCATTTCCTAAAACAGCTATCTTCTTTATTCTGACTTAAACCACATAAGCCTACCTTAGCTACATCATGAAGGCACATTTACAATTTTGTCCACCCACTTACAGTTATCTCTAAGAGAACAAAATATGGGGCATCATTTTTTTAGTACAACGTTTTTGAATTATCAACTGGAATGATTTTTTTTCACACAAAATTAAATTTCAATCCTAATCCAATGGGGAATTCATTGACAAATAGTAGATTTATGTTCATCCGATCGCACAGACAAATAAACAAAAAGTATGGAAGTTGGGTCTCTGCGGTCATGGCTTTTTAACTAATTTTTTTTAAAGATTGGATGGATAAAACCGATTTTGGAAGGAGGGTACGGACAGACGGACATCGACCGCGTGTCAATACCTACTTTTTCATTTTTTTTAAAAAAAATCTTTCGAAATAAAAAAAGAAAAGTAGGCTAAAAAAATCCACTTCTGTCTGATTAGTTCAAAAGTACTGAAACTTAAAAAATCTTATCTTGACAGCCTCTGACGTCTTCCCCGGAGTCCTCGGAAGACCCGGCCCTGACCGGGGGAGGACTGGAGATCACCCTGCCCCACCCCCTGCTGTACGACAATGCGCAGGTGATCGTGGCTCCTGAGAGGAATCGGACCGCTTTCGTACAGGAGCTCAAAAAGTGCCTGCAAGGGATCACGCCAGTCATACTCTACGCCGTCGGAAACACGCTCACGGATCAGGTAAGGAAACTCAAATGGAATAAGATATAACTTGTCTATTTGCTATGCGAGCCTCGAAAAGACTTCCTTCCAACATCCCTTCGCTTAATTTTCTAGGAAACGGGGGGGAGGGAGGCATATCTTTTCAAATTCTAAAGAGTTTGAGGCTCTGTTGTAATCCGAACAGTTCAAACCCAAGTAGGGTAATGAAAGAACACCCTCACCCGTTTCGAAGAACACCGCAGGCGGGGTGGGGGAGGAAAAGGCAAGCACGTGGAATCTTCAGTCATGTACACTCTTAAAACAAATGAGCGATTTTAACTCGGTCTGAGTAAATTTTCACTTCTCCAGTGTCGAATATGAACTTCTCCTACAGGAGAGGATTTCACTCCTTTGTTTTAAGAGTGTAGTCATCTAAAACAACAAAAGTGAATGAGTTTGTGAAAAATGGAATGTTCTAGAAATATTTTGAAACATTGCTTCCTGTCCTAACCAAATTAGGCAGTTCTCACTGGGTGAGGGAAGAGGTTTTTAAAAGGTGGAAACCCGTGTATAATAGGGATTTGGCAATGAATAACTGAATATTTAGGATAAAAGAGGGTACTTTCATATGGAGTAAGACTTGGTACACGCCGTTATTTAGTATTCATCATACTATTTTGTGTTTTAAAAACTGCACTTAGGACGAGATATTTCTTTATTTGAACAACACAAATGTACAAGTGTAAACGGTAGAACTCTGCAAGGTCTATCACAAACGATGTTAAACTGTCACATTCTCAGCATATTCTGACATCTGTCGCCATGGCAACCACGAATTTTTAACATTCTTCAATTCACTACAGTTCGATCATGAAATCAGTCGTCACGAAAAATATATACGAGAAAGTCACTTCATTAAAGGCGATTCAATCATGCATTACACTCTCGGAAATAATACGCTCACTTTTGAAGATTCATTCATCCTCAATCCTCATTTCGTTAATTTTGAGGATTACTTCGTCAAACTATCCCGTGACTTTTGAGTAAACGCGAATCCTCACTTTTACGATCGTGATTTGACGATTCTTTCTCTTGATTCTGAGGAAACTGAATCTCGTTGTTCTCACATGCCCAAGAACGACGAAATATTTCTTTAGATTAGACGAAATTCGAATCTCATTAAAATGACGATTCAAATTTCCTCACTTTGAGGAAAGGAAAACTCGAAGCATTTTCCAGTAAACGACATCGTTAAAATTAAGGAAAATTTCGTCGTTTTTGAGTATTCGTTTCTGAGAGTGTATTAAATTATAGTAAAACACTTTGATTGGTGTTCTGCAATTCTTTACACTCTTAAAAATGAATGCTCAAAAACGACGAAATTTTCCTTAATTCTTACGATTCTATTACTGGCAAATGCTCCGAGTTTTCGTTTCCTTAAAGTGAGGAAATTTGAATTGTCATTTTTATGAGGATTTGAATGTCATCTAATCTAAAGAAATATTTCATCATTTTTGGGCACGTGAGTACAACAATGAGATTCAGTTTCCTCAAAATCAAGATACAGAAACGTCAAATCTCGATCGTAAAAGTGAGGATTCGCGTTTACTCAAAAGTCAAGCGATAGTTTGGTGAAATAATCCTCAAAATTAACGAAATGAGGCTTGAGGATTCATGAATCGTCAAAAATGAAAGTGTTATTTCTGAGAGTGTATGAAAACCCTATTTCAGGATATCTGTGACCTGTTAGAACTCCACCAACTCCCCTACAAGCTCCCAATCTTCTTCATCTGCATCCGCCATCCTTCCCAATCCGACCTCACCGAATCCGGCCAGCACGCCACCGGAGCGCCATCGTCCACATCCACCACTCCCGTGCCATCGTCCGCCGAATCCACCCCCGCCAACTCGTGTCCGCCGTCGCCGACCTCGCCGACGTCCCCGGCTCGCAACCTGCCCTACACGTACTCCAGGCACTCGCTGGAGCAGCTGTCTCTGCTGAGACACTGCGGCGATGTCCAGAATGCGGAACAGTTCGCGGCCGCCTCGGATCTGTACGTGAAGCTGGCCGATCTCGGGTACCTGCCGCGGCCGGGTTCCAAGCCGGAGTACAAGGGATCCCTGGAAGTCGGAAGTGAACTTGTGGAAGACTTCTGTGGATTTTCAAAGTAAGTTGTATGTGAGTATATATGTGGAGAGTACACTGGAATAACCGCTTGATTTCTTTTAGAGTCTTTCCGTAATTCAGTCTGCTTGGCGGACATAGGCGACCAAAAACCAGTTTCTCTTTCGGTTCTTCATTTGCGGTACAAACGTGTATGCCGTATCCATTTATCTCTGGCGTGAATCAGGGTTGCCGCGAAAGATAAACAAAGCGATTAACTGGTTTCTCTGCGCCAGTTTAGGGTATTTCTCGCTATCAAAGCCCAAAGAGGCTGTTAAGGAAACCCTATTACGAAATAAAGCGGATTTTCTCGTGTACTCTACATATATTTTTTCTCCAATAGGTCTGCAATATTGGCGGTCAAGATTTTCAGGACTTTCCCCGGAACTGAGAGCCATTTTTTTTGTGGCACCATCTAGATGGCTCTCGCTACCAATTCTGACGCCCATATTACATTTAATCTGAGATCTATGTGGCTGTTATAATATGCCAAGGTTTAATTTTTCCGAGAGAACCCAAGGCATATCAGTATTTTTGATTGATTTTCATATCGGTATATTTGATGGGTGTTTTTTAATGTGTGGCGTTTTTCTTATCTCCCTTTTCGTAAAAAAAAAATGTTAAGTTTTTATCGAGAAAGAACTACTTATCCAAAAACCAATTTCGTTGCCATATGAATATTTTATGGAATTTACTACGACGTAAAATTCTATTGCCAGAGTTTGTAAATCTCTTGCACATTTTTTTCTGAGCTAGGCATTGATATTGTGATTTAATAGTTATAAGTTGTAATCAAAACATGCATATTGGAAAGCCACTCTGAAAAGATATCCGTAGTTGTTTGTAAGCTGCATCATGGGCTGGCTAAAATAGCTACATTATAGCCTAAATAATGCCTTGACGTTCTTAACTATCATATCTATCAGGTCACATATATTAAAGTGCAACATTTTCAATTTGTTTTCAGTGTCCTGCAATTTGTCAGTCACAACCTCCAGTCAAAGTTGCTCCTAGCAACCACCTTACTTCAGGACACTCATGTCCGGAGCCTGCAGAACTTCATCCTGACCGCGTTCGATCTGTCGAGGGACCTCATGATCACCCCCAAGAGGATACAGTACGCGAGGATAAGGGAAGAGGCGCTCTACAGATCTCTGCTGCACCTGTCCTACAACAAGCAGGACGAGATTAAGAACATGATCACTACCACCATCATCGATATTAAGGACGATGTCCTAAGAAAAGCGTCAGAGTTTGTCTTTCGTGGTAAGAGAAACTGATAATTCTCTTTAAGGTTTTTAGAAGTTAACTGGATAGCCAGCGCTAATTTTTTTCTTCAAAAAATTTGAAAGTGGAACCACTGAACTTTAATTTCCCTTTGCAAACTTTGTGATATTTGTAAAAGCTTCATCGTCTTGGTAACGTATGTGGCTAGAGATTAGTTAACTGATAAATTTTCCGAAGTTCAATATGGAAGAAAAGCATCTAATAACGCTAATTAGACATTGTATAATGTTTTATTATATCATTACCTTAATTAAATCAGTTTTTTTTTTACAAATCGTGATCTTGTGACTCCTGGTTCCAAGGATTAATTTTCTTGTATTATGATTTAAATTATAGTGATATTACAAAAGCGATTCCACCAGTAAGAATATTTTCTAGATTAATATATCTAAGTGTTTTTTAAGTATCAAATAAATGGAAAGGTGATGCGTAGAACAAAGAGTAAAACCTGATAAATTTCGTAAAAATAAAAGAAAAACTAAATATCGATGAGAACGAAACTGCTTTTCTATTTTACAGAAAAAAATATTATTTTTCCCTGATACTATGCAATATTATCAAATAAAAAATAAGAATTTTTCGCTTTAACAGGTGCTATGATTGATGATCATATACAAGAACCTCTCACAGCAAAAGTAATCCACATTTGCACGACTGAAATCAGGGACATGGTTGTGAAACGCGTCAATAAAGCGGTTTCGGAGAAACTGGCTGCATCTATAGAGTGGCTGCAAGAAAAATTTACAGGTAAAAAATCTTTACCGCTATACCCTGTCAAAAAAACAACAACATAGGTTAACAGAACGTGGTGATGGTGAACATTACGCTGTCACCGTGAGCTTTGCATTTGCAAGTGATAAAAAAATTAGTGTTTACCGGTGAATATGAATGCTTCGCTAGCAGAGATTTAACATCACCTATGCTCCCTGCTAAATTGGGATATAGTACACATCAAATTCTACGCGTCATGAAAACATCAAAATGCTGTGAAATGAGCATTACGACACATTTAATGTAAAAACTTATTAGCCTAAAAATACTTAAATTTATTAAATTACCTTTTTTTAGGCGAGTTATATGATTTTTAAAATTTTCTTAGCAAAAGAATTAAGCTATTCCAATTTCATTTATGTACCTAAACAAGTTCTAGAATTTTGATTTTGATTTGTTTCGATATTTTATAGGAACACTTGAGCGTTGTCTGACGAGTTTGGAGCAGCTTTCGACAGACGCTGATGAAAAAAATAAGCAAGCTAGTGCTGCTCTAAAGCACATTCTATCTGCTGCATATCAGGTATGCAAGTTCCATACCATTTTTAAATAATGATCCAAAATCAATATATTAACATATTTATAACTGTTTTAAACATGTACTATTTTTTTTTAAATACTAAATATTTTTCCGTTTAATATTTCTAGGTTGAAGTGTCCTTTAGAAATAGTGCCTCCATATTTTGGTTGTTCATGCAAAAAATGCAGCAGGTATGTTTGATATTTTCTATTTTTTTACTGTAATTTGCTTGGCCATTGTTAAGATTAATCAAATTCGTTTGATAATTTCAAGTAAAAAAGGGCAATGTCAATTTTGTAGGCTAATTTCATGTTGTAATTTTCAAGTTTAATTCATTATAAAAATTGATGCTTTTTTGTGATTTATATTTTCAATCAATAACCCCTTCCTGAACCTTACTATCACAATTTTTTTTTCAACTGAGTATTTTCAGAGAGATTTCAACTGTTTTAATTTAATACATCTGTTAGGACAGCTCTAATAGAGGGTTGTCTCTAACTGTGGTGCTGCCATCTATATTCCCCACTTTAAGGCTAAATCCATCCCGAGATGTCACTTCACACGAAAAAGCTATTAACCCATTTTCACCAAGTAGCTAATTAGTGATTTTTTTTATTCCACCTATTTTGTGATTTTTCAGTTTGCTCTTCACCTTATTTATTTTATTTAAACATAGCCCTAAACAGTTTATGTAGGGTAAATTAGGTTGCACGAAAAACGATTTTAAGAAATTCTTAAGGTAACGTTTTTATCACTGTTGGTGAGAATGTGTACGACCAAATGACATATTTCGTAAAAAAGTAAAATATTGAGAGTTCTGTAGTCCTTGCTCAATCGAAGGTAAAAATCTTAAAATTTAATAATTTTTGAATTTTATTAATTTTTTTCTTTAATTTGTGGTTCGTTAATTTTCAATTTTCGTTAATTATTAATTCGTAATTTTAAATATTTAAAAAAAAGAGATAATAATGTGGAAAAAAAATTATAACCTTTTTTATCTGTGTATTATCGAAAATGTTAGGTTTGAAAGGTATAACATCAAACACTTGTTCTTAATATAATTTTGTCATTCTCTTTACGTCTGTACACCCACTTTTCCGTTACCGTCCTTCTATTTTTTTTAAATTCGTGTATTATCAAAAAATCTTTTGGTTTAAAGGCATAACATCAAATACGATATTTAAAATAGTTATTGTCAGTCACTTTTAGTGACTGTACTACGCCCACCTTTCCAAATACAGGAAATCCCTAAAAAACGCAAATTTTATATAACATTTTTCGTTTTTCTATATAATCATGGATAATTCATACAGCATGAGCCAGAAGTTTTTAATTGATAAATATTTTTAGTAAACTCCCTCCAAGTGCTTGAGTGAATGTCAAACTTAATAAGCCATGAATTACTGATATCTGATTAATGGGATTCAAACTGCTCTTGTGATCCCAATTCTAAAGAGATGTACATTTCATTGTCTATGAATTGTTTCAGCTTGGTTAGTAAAAAGGTATTGTTTATTTTGAAATGAATTTTTTTTAAATATTCAAGTTTTTATGAAGTGTCCGATGTGTTGCAGCTGGCCGAAGTGCTTCCCTGGAAGCTGCCCTCCGTCGTGGACTCGCAGTGGAAGCGCGAGGTGGCGCTGCGCATGCTGTCCAGTTTGAATGAGCACCACCTGGCGCGCTCCATCTGCCACCAGCTGCAGCAGAAGGTGCGCGCCAGCCACGAGCGGTTCGTGGCGTCACTGGCGCTGCTCGAGGACAAGCACCTCGACAGGCTGGAGCAGAGGGAGAACGAGAGAAAGAACGTACGTGGTTCAGCCAAAACTTTTAATTCGTAATTTTAAATATTCATGAACTATTATTAAAAAAAACATTAATTATCAATTTTAAATATTCATTACCTATTAACTTTAAATATTCATTAATTTTGTCATTTAAAATATTCATTTATTATTATTTATTAACTTTTAATATTGATTAACTTTTAATATACATTAATTTTAAATATTCGTTACTTTTAAATATTAATTTTTTTATATTCATAAATAATAAATTCACCTGTTTAAATATTTTATAAAAAGAACGACATTAACATGGAAATGAATGTTTTTCCGTTTTTTTCTGTCCGTGTATATTTTTGATTATTATTATTTTGTACTGTATTATTTTGATTGAAACTCATAACTTTAAATACCATTTTTAAAGTAATTTTTATCAGTCACTTTTAGTGTCTGTACAACCTCCTTTCCAAACACGAAATCACTAAAATGTAAATTATATTTTATATTTTTCCTTTTATTTTTATTTAATCTTTGATAATTCATACAGATTATAACAGTTAATTTTGTGTAATCAATATTTTTATTATACGCCCTGCATGTGAATCTATGAATGTCAATACGCCATGTCTTACTGATATCTGATTAATGTGATTCAAAACTGCGCTTGCGACCTGAATCTAAAGATAGTGCAAATTTTATTGACTATAAATTGGTTTAACTTGGTTAGTAAAAAAGTATGAGGAAACTTGCATATTTTGAAATGCCTTTATTTACAAAATATATAGATGGTTGTTTAAGACTATTTTGATGGGATCTACGGGTATTTTGTACGGGGTATTAACCTGAGTTTTTCAATCATTATCATAGCTTTTGCAGGCTGACTTTTAACGAAAAGAAATTTATCTATTCCCTTTTTTTATTCTAGGTTCGATGTCTGTATGCTCCTCAAATAGCTAAATTATCACTTGAAAGTTCTTCCTTAAAAGATGTAATACAAAACGGTAAGAAAAGTCATATTTTTTACTTTGTACGAAATACTTAGAATTACTGAACATGCCGATATTTGTTTTTCTATTAATTTAAATTAATCTTTACTTTTGTTACTGATTCCAGGCATGCCCTCCCTTGGCCAAGAACTGGGCCGAGGCCACTTTGGAATCGTATATTCTTGTAAGTCATGGGGAGGACAAAGCGGATTGGCAGTCAAAAGTGTAGTACTACCTACTGACAAGCACTGGTACAGTTTAGCCATGGAATTCTACTATCACAAGTTAGTATGATTTTTTTTACTCCTTCCAATCCATGGATATTAATGGCTAATTATATGTAACTGTATTGTAAATCACAATTTAAAAATTTAATAAAGCACAAGCTTTATTAATATTTGTTTCACAAAATTTTATATGTGACAGTTAAACTTTTATACCCGGTTTATTTGCTATCATTCGTATCTATCGGATGTCATGTCTCGTAATTTTTTAAGGTTGGCCCTCTAAAAAGTTCTAGGCATGACATCCAACAAACAGTAAAGGATAGCAGGATGTGATTTTTTTTCTGAAATTTGGACAATCAGCATAGCGGATACTAGGAGTTCTACTGTATTAAAAAAATACAGAATTTTTAATAATGCATGGGAGGCTGGGCACTGGGAAGCCCCGTCGGTTAGGCGTCCTCTTTGCATGCGAAAGATCCCAGGTTTGGTTCAAGCCCTCGGCAAAATAACTGCCAACATACAAACTGCCCATGCAACCAGAAATGCTCTAGAAATACTACAATTCCCCGTTGAGGGAGAGTGCACGTTAAGTTTGTTTTCTTCACTTATGCGGCTGCAACCTTGGCGGTCAAGCCTTTGCAGACTCGGCACATTCCCCAGAACTGAGAGGCATTTCTTTTGTGGCACCATCTAGGCGACTCTCGCTACCAATTTTTACGCACAGATTACAATGAAACTACAGATTACAATGAACGTTAAGTGTTTCCAAGTCACAACGCTGAGTACGATTAGTCCCTTAACAATTATGTTGGGTGCCTACTCGGGTATCAGCTTGTAGTAGCCCTCGTGTAGCTCTGACGATTTATAATTAATTTATACTTGCCTTAAGATTAAACCAATATTGCTCCCATGACATGCAGGTTAGCACGATGCTATTGTTCTCGGTTTCGACCATCTCTAGAGTGAGTTTTTGTCAACGACCAAAACAAACTCTTAGTTCCTTTTTTCCCCGATAATCAGGAAATAATTATTTCGATTTTTCTGAATCTGCTGTGGTGTCTTTACGGGATCTAAAGTGAAACGTAAAGCTCTTAAAAAATGTGCAGTCAAAGGGTTAATAATTTTATTCGTTAAAGATTATTGCTGATTAGGGCTACGGATTTCGCATTACAGTTTAATTTGTTATTTGACTATCTCTCTAGGAATACAAAAACTTACGAATAGTTTACGCTTTACTTTAGTTTTTTTTTCAAACAAAAAGAACACATAAGAAATGAATTATGAAAATTTACTGATGATTTCATAGTCTAAAAGTTAATCACTGGAACAAATCTCAACAATTGCAGAGGTAAAAAAAAGTAGATTTAAGATAGTGCACGCACTTACATGTTCTTTTCCATCTCAGGAATATCCCCGAGCACCCTCGGATCGTGCGCCTGTGCGGGACGGTGGTGGACTACAAGCACGACCGCCGTCCCACCGTCCTCCTCATCATGGAGAGGCTGCATCGCGACCTCTACTCGGCCCTGTGGAACGGCATCCCTTGGATGCAGAGGCTGCAGGTACGGGCTCGCAATGCGTAACATTCACTATGTATCATTGTTGTTTCCGCGTAATGTGCAATAAGAATATCAATATCGAATCCTTACACTCTCAGAAATAACACTCATTTTTGACGATTCATGAATCCTCAAGCCTCATGTTAATTTTTAGGATTGTTTCGTCAAATTATCACGTGACTTTTGAGTAAACGCGAATCCTCACTTTTACGATCGTGATTTGACGATTCCGAATCTTGATTTTGAGGAAACTGAATCTCATTGTTGTACTCACATGCTCAAAAATGACGAAATATTTCTTTTGATTAGACGACATTCAAATCCTCATAAAAAATAACGATTCGAATTTCCTCACTTTGAGGAAACGAAAACTCGGAGCATTTGCTTGTCTAGTAACGGAATCGTCAAAATTAAGGAAAATTTTGTTGTTTTTGAGCATTCATTTTTTAGAGTGTAGTTGTACGGCAACCTGTTCCGTTAAAAGTGAAATAATTAATACATTTGACAAGTATAGCCACGAAGCGTCCTTACTCCTTCATCGATGACATCTCAAAAAGGGGTTCACTTTGACTTTGAGTAGGGAGTTGCTTTAAAAATTATTGAACGCTTTGGGCTATCAATTGATAGCTCAAATATGAACCTCTATTACTATTTGCCAATCTGGTCATGTAATTGACACCTGAGCGAGTAGCTAAGCGGCGCATTGTGTGCTTAAGACTTTCGCTAAGATTTATTTTTGTTTCCGCGAAATATGATTATAGTTAGATCATTATGGGATCTTTAGTTCTACGGCCACTTTGGCCGTTTCAAGAGTATGAAGGGTTAAGCACAGATCTTGACAACTTAATTTTACAATTTTCAAAAAGGTCCTAATTCTGGCCATCTTCTCAAAGGTATTATTGATAAGTTGACATTAGCTACATGGACATTTATATCTTATTTAATTTTTTAAACAATTTGATCAAATTTAATCCCGACAACAATTTGATTTGAGACTTATTTGATTTGAGACAATTACCAATTCAAATCTAGTTCTGGTAAGCAATGAAACTATTTAAAATAGTTACAGCTTCTTCGGTGACATTTCGAAAGAAGTATTAAAGGCTTGATTCGTTGTACTGAAGTCTGAGTCGAGTCCTGCATATGCCTTCAGGACATTTGATCCCCAGATTAATGTTATATATGACAGCACGTGTCCAAATCTGCTCTCTCTCTCAAAAAGTATCCGCAGACAAAAGATATAAAGCGAATTAGAGATTAATGGACGCTATCGTCCATATTCGATTATTGGTCCTGGCTTATCAAACATTTTCAGTCTTCAGGCCCTGTGAAGCATACTACGTCTCTCAGGATTCAAGTGAGATGCCTGTTTTTGTATGAACTACTTGACTATTGCTTTAAAATATTTTTTTGGAGGGTATTGAAGCTTTTAGAGAGTATTGTGGCTGAGTTGGGTATAGTCATTTTAAAAAGGATCCACTAATGCAACTCCGCTCCTAATTGAGCCGATTTTTCCCCCTTCCTCAGGTCGCGATCGACGTGACCCAGGGCATCCGGTACTTGCACAGCCAGGGTCTGGTGCACAGGGACATCAAGCTGCACAATGTGCTGCTGGACAAGGAGAACCGCGCCAAGATCTCGGACCTGGGCTTCTGCAAGGTGGAGGTGATGATGTCGGGCAGCGTGGTCGGCACCCCCATCCACATGGCCCCAGAGCTGCTCTCCGGCCATTACGACAACAGTGTCGACGTGTACGCCTTCGGCGTGCTCTTTTGGTACCTGTGCTCGGGACAGCCCAGACTTCCCTATGTATACGAGCAGTGCTCCCACAAAGAGGACCTTTTCTCACTCATCAAGAGAGGTAAGGGTTATTTATTTTTTATTTAATTACAAGGTGAGGCAAACAAAAGTGGCCCCGGTCCAGAGATAAGAATACGACAGAAATGTTGCCAAGTCTAAAACCAATACAAAAACAACCTTGCCAACTGAAGCTATTGATCGCTTCAATATTAAGCCCAAACAAACGCTTGGCGACTTATTTGCCGGCAACTACGCTACGGTTTGAGAAGCTAGTTGAAATGCATATAAACGAGGTTTGTAGAGCTGATTAAGAAAAGTTCCCACTGGTGATTATTTGATTGCTTCGATCGTTATTTGTCCTAATGAATCGGACCTTTTTGTTTTTGGTGATACAAAACATTCTAAATTGATTGCAAGACACAAAATTTGCATTATGGGACGACTTCATACAATACGAACTAAGATATGAACTCGTCACTAGTCTATGAGTAGCTGTAATGTGAAGCGAATCCGATCCAACCAATGCAGAAACAGGTTTCAGAAAGCTTCAATAGTTTTTCTCGCCAAGCATTTCAACGTATTCTTATCTCTAGACCGGGGCCACTTTTGTTAGCCTCACCCTGTATTTTGGTAGTACTTCAAATTAAGTGTTAAGTGTGTAATTAATCTAATGAAATTGCAAACTTATTTGAGCGTTTTGAAAAAAAATATGCTTTATCATTCTTTCTACAAGTTTATGTAGTCATACTAGGAAGTTTTAGAATATAACTGTTGGATGAACTAGTGTACTGTGTCATTCCACCTTCCTGGTTAAGGGCTAATTACTTCGGGAATACTTTTTTTAGATCTGTGAGATTCTCGCATATTCTGCTCTGAAATGTTGATTATATTTGAAGAGTACACGGGAAGAACCACTTGATTTCGTACAAGGATTTCCTGACCAGCCTACTTGGGGATGATAGTTAAAAATCGCCTAAACATGGAGTAAAGAAACATGTTACTCACTTTATCTTTCGCGGCAACCCTGATTCACGCCTGAGATCAGTAGACATATGTAACACGTTTGTACCACAAATGAAGACCCACAGGAAAAACCGGTTTCCTCTTAAGAAATCAAGTGGTTCTTCCCGTGTACTCTTCATTTGAGTTGAACTACAACCGAAATTTTAAAACATTCTCATCTTCTTCAGGCATGCGCCCGGAAAGATTGCCCTATTTCGACGAGGACTGCTGGGAGCTGATGGTGAACTGCTGGCACGGGAGCCCGCACAAGCGGCCGCTGCCGGGAGAGGTCGAACGTAGGCTGGAGGACATCCAGGCGAAGTTCACGCACAGCAACGGGGACGTCAGATCCGAACTGAGCTGCAACGAACTCACGATGTCGCACGGATCGGACTGCTGGTCTACGTACGACACGTCTTCCAGGTCGTACATGGTCGTCAGCGATGCTTTTGCGCGCAGATGAAGAGGTCTCGTCTCGCGGATATGCATGTTAATCCACGTCCGACACTTCTTCTAGGTCGTACGCAATCCTCATTTAATATCTTAACACGACGCTGAAGTCTTGATATTCTTATATCCAGGATAGGACATTCAACGTACGACTCGTTTTGCGATTACCAGTCATTAAGAATGTTCACGCGTTTGGGTTGTACATGGTGATCTGCAAATCTATCTTGCGCACAAGAAGCCAGTGTCCTTGTTCCTCGTAATGAAGGAATAACTATGGCCGTTTTTTAAAACAAAGCGGTGCCGCTTTGAATCGCGGAAGTAGGTTGTTGTATTTTGCAATTAGTTTATTTATTCTGACATAGTTGATGTATGTTGATTTCATCACGATTGTAGAAAAGGCTAAATGGATCCACTAGCCATTCACTATCACAATTGCAAATAGCCAAAGAACTAAGATTAAAAATCTCGTTTTAATATCTCGATGTCAGACAACTGACTAAAATGGCACTGATTTCAGTATTATTTAGCTATTCGAATGTTATTATATGCATCGGACGATAATTCATAAGAGCTGTTTTTGATAACAGCAATTGCAAATTTTAGTGAGTTCATAAAGATTTTAAAAAATCATGCATCATATCAAGGATTTAAAAATTCATTCGTTTTCATTTGGTTGCATGTTTTCATTGGAAATATTATAAATTTATGTATTAATTGCACGGATCACTTTTATATGCGCCCTTTTATGTGTTTCTGCAGTTTTAAAAGGAATCACATTATGTTGTTTGTCTTCCAGAAATGGTTACAGAAGAACCAAAATATTGTTACTATCACTTGCGCAAACTAGTGTGCTATTGAATGTTTTATATAATATCAGATTTTTGCTATATAAAACTATTAAAGACTATTGCAAAGCTATAAAACTAGGTCTTAAATTATTTTGTATAAGTCTTTATTTTTTTTAAGGAAATAAGAATTGACAGCGACAAATTTGATTTAAATAAAGCATTTTGTAGATTTGTATAGCAATGAAACATTTGTCAATTTTTTTTACTTGCATAAATATAATTACTAAAATGAAATTAAAGTTTTTTTTTCCATTGCACCACTCTTTTAAAGAAAACTAAGTTTTCAAATGTTTACATTGATACAACAACAGTTTTTCTTCGAATGTGTCGTCAATAAAATATGTTCTGTCGTCCTCTACTTTTACATCTACTGTATATAATACCATTTTTTAAATCAAAATGAGTGGAATGCTAAAAATAGATTAGCTGCATAATTATTTTCATATGTAAAATGTTGTGATCACTAAATTTATGACTGTTAAGAATGAGTACTTCTGGAATTTGATATGTGTAAATGTACATCCTCAATTTTTACATCCACTGTATATAATAGAATTTTTTTAATCAAAATGAGTGGAATGCTAAAAATTGTTTTGCTGCATAATTATATTCATGTGTAGAATGTTGTGATCACTTAAGTTATGACTGTTAAGAAAGAGTACTTCTGGAATTTTATATGTTTAAATGTACATATTTTTTTATAATCGAAGATTTTGTATGTGTTATGTTAAAATATTTGTGTGTGGTTTGTGCGTGTAATGTTTTTTGTATGATGCATTTTATATATTTAAGAGTTGTGTAGCATTATATGTTAAACTGCTGGGCAGTGCGCATTCTATTGTACTGTAAATCGATTTTTTTTATATTTTAATAAAGAAAACATGAAGTTATGTATTTGCTATTTCAAATCCAAAAATTATCAATTCAGAATGAGAGAAACATTCTTAAAACAAGAATTTTGCATAAAAAAATTAACATGTCAACAATTTCCCTTAAATTTGACTTTAACAGCTAAAAAAATTGAGCTTTTTTTTATTTTGCTGTACTGGCTGCAAATGAAACTAAAATTATATAGTCACTGAATTGTACTGCCGCGTATTGAATTCAATACAATTTCTTTTTTCATGTTTACGGACGTGATTGCAGTCATTGGGGTCACACTGAATAGTAAGTAAATTATATGCAAATTTATAAAGATAAAAATCACATTAAATTTTTACCAGAATGTTCCTTTCTGTAATTCTCAAATTTGAAAAGTGAATTCGTATCTTAAGATTAATATAAACTGCCAAAGTTATGAAATGATTGCCCCACATATCATTCTCTGTTGGCTAAAAAAACTGGAATAATTTTTTTTTGTATAATTCTTTCTGTCCCATATCAATAAACAGTTTTATCATTTTGAGTTAATTTGCTTTTAAAGGCCTATATTAATTTTAAAACTGGCAAGGTCACGAATGATTCGTTTCCTAAGTATTCACTCGTATATGAACGTTGGTTGTGAGTTTCGAAGTTAATGAAATTGAGCTTGAATCATTGATGTCCATGTGTTGAACTGTAATTTAAAGCACAGGGTTGTCCAGAAATAAGTTGCCCAACTCGGAGGCCTGTGCAGGATGCTGTATTGGTTCGAATGTGTTAAAATTTGAGGTACAGACATATCAGAACATGCGCTGTCGATTTGTTACAAAAAAGTCAATTAAAAAAAATTTTCTAGGTGACGCTTCAGATCAAAAAAGGCATTCTACAGTTGTTCTATGTGCAATCTGCAGAAAAATTCCTTGAACCTGCCGAACAATTGAGGCTTTCAGATCCGCCAAAGGTTGCAGGACGTTCTCGGTAGACATTATCCTTTAAGTAAAGGGTGGTATAAAACAACGCGCCCTATTCGGAGTGGTCTGTAGCTGTAATGAATAATCCAAATGCAAAAAAAGAAAACTTTGAGACACTTACTAATCAAGAAGGGGGGGAAAAGAATGGCATCATAAAAAACAAACTCGTCACTTGACCAGGGTTCTAAATTACGAGGCGTAATTGGATATGTTGGCAGAAATTGGCCATAATAGGGAACGCCTCGTATTTAGAACCCTGGTCAAGATACGAGTCTCTGTTTTATGATTATATTGCTTTCCGAAAAAAAGAAACTCGTCTCTTGACCAGTGTTCTAAATTACGAGGCGTAATTAGCTGTGTTGGCCGAAATTTGCCATAATTGACTACGCCTCGTAATTTAGAACCCGGGTAAAGAGACGAGTTTGTTTTTTATGAAGATTCCTTTTTATGATTCTAAGTTTTTTTTATGATTTCATTAATTTCCCCCCTTCTTGATTAGTAAGTGTCTCAATGTATGATGCATTTGGATTATTCATTCAAGCTACAGACCGCTCCGAATAGGGTGCGTTATTTAATAACTACCATGTATAGGGGAGAGAAGGGGAATGGCGCCACCTAAAGGGAAAATGAATTTTCATGCAGAATAGTGTTGCAATTAATGTAAATTGTAATGAGCATAGCATACTACAGTTCATAACCTATCTTGTAGTGATTTTTTAAAATTTAAATTTTTAATAGAAACTGAATAAAATCGTATTTTTCTAAAGCTCACACAGTGGCGGGATTACCCCGTAATCTGGGGTAATGACGCCACACCACTGGGGTTATGCCGCCACATCAATGAACAAAGCAAATAATCTATAAATAATGGAAAATTCCATAATAAAGCAATACATATAAAAATAAAATAGGTTTAATTAACTTTGGAATGGTAAATTGTACAGGGTACAGCTCTTTTATTAACTTTCTATGTGCAACTAACTATGCAGTTTTTTTTTTAAAGTTTCGTTGGTCTATTTGACCAGTTCAGTTATTCTTTTTCGGATACGTGGCATCTCTAACGAAAACTAATAGTTTGTAGGGCCATTATATGAAATTTCTATTTTACGAATTATGCCACCATCCTTTTGCATGTGGCGGCATAACCCCAGAGCGAGGTGGTGGCATTACCCCAGTAAGACAAAATGGCATAGACGGCTTGTTTAAAGAAAGATAGTTAGCCTAGCGTCCAAACTAACGACGTGATAAAATAGCCAAATAATTACTCTTTTAAATGATATATAACTGATTTATCTAACTTAGAGATAGCAGGCACTTATCGCTTAATTTCAGAAGGCTCAAGATTAGATGAAAATCACTAAAAACCGTATTTTTTAAATAATTTTACACCAACTCACCGCACGTCCGTTAGCGTTTATACTACAAATTACTTTGTTTCCTGCTACAGGTCAGCGCTTACAGCCCCTCTCCCACACACACCGCTGGCGAGATACAAGGGGTGGCGGCCACTGAACTGAACTGAAACTCTGGAAGGAGTATCGAAACACTCGTCAAACGGGTCGGTGAAGCCCGGCAACCCTGTAAGAGTAACCCAATCCTATACTTTACCTGTTAAAATAGACATTTTAAACCATCTTTTTCAAGAATTTTTTAAGCAGAAAATTGATAGATTATTGCTTTAAGAGGTTCTTTACATAATGAAGTTTCGGAAACATGTACTTTTAAAAAAATGGAATTGCGGCAACAATCTTTAAAACTTAAATTCCTTGGAGTACTATTCTTGGCGAGCGATTGGCGACATCCAATGCAAACTGCAAGTCAAGTGTCCATTTTGATCGGCGAGGTTATGCCAAATATGGCACATATTCTCCCTAAAGCTGTCGCCAAGTGACCCAAAAAAAAAAGCTTCACCAGCTTATCATGGGATGATTCTTCCAGAGTTTCAGTTCAGTTCAGTGGTGGCGGCATTACCCGAGGTGGCGGGATTGCCCTGCTCTCCCCTACCCACAACCAGAAATCACATGAAGTGAGATCAGGTGAGCGAGGAGGCCAGCCAGTCGGGGAAAAAAGCGGCTGATCACACGTTCATCGTTGCTTGCAACACCTGCAGAGCACCAAGAAGGGAATGGGGAGGAGAGGGCCCATCCTGCATGAATATCGTGTCCTGGAGGCTGCCACGTTGCTATTGTTGAGGGTCACAAATCTTGTCAATATGTCTTGATACCGCCGTCCTGTGACAGCAGTTTATTTACCCACGTGGTGTATCATCTCCTACAAAAATAAAGGGTCATGCTTTGAATTGCCTGCATCTCAAATTTTATCACATTGTGATCAATACAGCATCCTGCACAGGCCTCTGAGTTGGGCAATTTATTTCTGGACAACCCTGTATAATCTTAGGGACTTTTTCAGATATCATTTTTTTTTCTATAATGTTAACCCTTTTATGGCTAATTTCTGAATACCGTAAACTCTTTTTAAACATTACCAAATTATTTCTAACTATATTCTTAGCTAGATGAACTATTTTTTTTTTACAATCAATGCTACAAAGCTTAGTTTAAAAACAAATACCAGCATTTTTTAGAATTTTTTTTTCAAGTTATCTTCTTATAATACTTTCTTATTTTGAAATGAGCAATTTAAAATATTCTTAATTAAATAATTTAGTTCTTAATATACATTTTATGAGATGTTTTAAATACAATCTATAGTAATATAAAACATTTTGCTATAAATCAAGAATGGTATATTTTTACATGGTCAACATTTTTGTGAAAAATATATTTCATTTCATGACACTTGTTTAATTGATAACTTATAAATTTCTTTCAAGCTTTTATTTCTTTTGAATTTTTGTATTATGCTTCCGAATTCTTTTCAAGGTAAAATAAATATTGTGAAAAGCAGAACTACAATTTTTCTTAGTTCAGATTACGGTTGTAAACCAAGCCGCTAGATGGTAGCACCAAAATTAGAGAGAGATAAATCAGTATTTTTTTATTATGTAAGCAAGATGGGGGAGGGGGGGGGGGGACTGCCAAATATTGTATTTTTTTCTCTCTTCAATTTGAATTTTGTCACGTTACTAAATGAGGGTAAAATAAATATTGTGAAAATCGGAACTACAATTTTTCTTAGTTCAGATTACGGTTGTAAACCAATCCGCTAGATGGTAGCACCAAAATTAGATGGGGATGAATCAGTATTTTTTTATTTATTATGTAAACAAGACGGCGCCACCAAAAAAAGGTATTTTTCTCTGCACTTCCCTGCCACCCTCGATTAGTTTAATTGATTGAGATATGCGCTCTCCCTAAGGCTGCTTCATCCTCTATTAGTGTTTGCTTTTTTAAGTGCTCATGCGCCAACTCGAATTTAATTTTGTTTCGATTTTGAGTGAATTTTCACAAGTAAGCAATACGAAGTTAACGGGTTCCCAGTAAGGCGGGACCATACTGCTAGTTATTTAATAATGGTCAGGTTTGAATTATCGTCTCACTAGAGCTACTGGCGACGGGCGTCGTATTTTAGAACCACTGCCAGTTGACGAGCCAACACCTAAAAAGGCACCCAACGCAACCGCTAAGGGCGACATCGTACGCAGCGTTAGGGCTTTGAAGGATATTTAACGTGCACTCCCTTACACGAGGTATTATTCGTCGGACATTTTTGGCTGCACGGGCCGTTCATAGCGTCGGCAGCTATTCTGGCGATGCCCGGGCCCGAACCTGGGACCTTCCGCATGCCAAGCCAGTGCTTAACCGACTGTGCTCCCCATCCCCTTTTAATGTTGGCATATATTGCTTGCTTAGTTCCCGAGTGTCGTAATACGACTACAACTGCTACAGAAATAATATATTTTCGCTTGCTAACAGCTGGGGCGCAACTAGATATTTATTATTATTTTTTTGGGGGGGGGAGGTTATCAATATTTTTAACTATACTTTGTAAATTAAAATTATTTTTAATAAAACATACTTTTTAATTAAAGTTGTTCTTACTTAATAATACTCAAAGTCCCTAACGATCGTATTTTAAAAGTTTTTTTGACACTACATCGCCTCTCAGATCATCATTTTCATCCTTGACACTGCTGTATGATTCTTCCACTACCTCCGTTGGTGCCGATTCTTCGGCAGCAAGTTTCTCCTTTTTTCACCAAATTTTAGAAGAGCAAATTTTAGTTTTCTACAAACAATGTTGAGTCAAATTCAAGTTGTCAACTTTGATGTAAACGTGTGTTAACATTGTGTTTGCATTGTAGCAAGTGCACAATTAAGAATTGACCAGATCTTAAATGCGATAAGACCTTTTAATGTATATTTTTTTTCCTTTTGCACGCCTTCTTAGTTAATCAACTTTTATAAATGAAAATGTTGTAACATAAAAACTGTTTGACATAAAAGTGAATTTTAAAACATTTGTCGGAAACAGGCCAACCGTTCACTTCCGTGAATCCCTTTACGAAAGTTTTTTTCTTTGTATGCACATACAAAACAACAAAATATACAATTTCTTATCTCTGAATCATAATGGGTTTTAATGAAACGGACATTTTCCCATTTTCTTTATTTGAGTTAACAAATACTTAAAAAATAATAATTTATGTATACATACATATTTGACTTCAACAACAAAAAAATCTTTCAGCATTTGTTTAAAATTTTGTACCTGTATTTTAATTTTATAATTTATGTAATCATTTCTCTTTCAACGATAATTTTTAAAGTAATTAGCCGAAACGTCTGAAACTCTCAAAAAAAGACGATGATAAAGGTTATTCGTAAAATATTATAAAACTTAATGTAGTTTTAAACTGCTTGAAATACTAATAATTGCTTAAAATATTGTATACATAGTTATGAGAAGTTGGTTAAGCAAATTGACTTAAACTTGGGTATAAAAAAACCCAGGCAGATACCATTCCAAGCAGCATGCAGGTGAGTAAGAAGTAGAAAAAACAGTGGCACCAGGAAAGTTACTGGACTAAAAATTGAGCATCACAACGCCTAAAATTTTCCAGTAACTTTCCTCGATTTTTTTTAACATTGTTATTTCTTGAAATACATTTCTTGAGCTTTTATCTATATACATAAAAGGCGACTTCTGTTTGTCTGTCTGTTTGTTTGTATAGGACGCAAAAACTTAAGAACCACGCAACAGATTGTCACGAAATTTGGCACAAAAATTCATCTCATCTCCAGAACAAACATAGGCTAAGAATTTTTCGAATCGGACCATTCCTTCTATCGTTTTCGAACGTTTTAAGGGGAAAAATACACCACTTTCGCTCAAATCCGATCATTTTTTTTTCTTTCGTGATGCCATCAGGTAGAAAAATTTAAATAAAACTTTTTAGAAAACAATTGAAATTGAAAATGTTTAATTTATTTAATATTTGTTCATTGCCTTCAGAAACAAAATTAATAATTTGAAAAAATAGTTGGATATGTTTCAAGTTACTTAATCCTACCAGTCTCCATTCTATTATTTTATTGTGTATATATGATTTTAATTATGAATTTTTAAAAAGCATAGTTAAGCTTTTACTGAATTATGTTTTTTGATGACCGTTGCACTTCAGATGCATATTAGGGTTTCATGTCTTCCTCCTTTCGCCAATTACATTGCCAAACTCTCCAAATTATTACAAAGAACGTGCAAAAGATCATTTTTTTTAAATAGCTGGTTGGTTGTGCGATGGTCTTTGCGCTAGAGCTGAATGGGTGTAATGGTAGCTATATATTTTCCTCGCCAAATTTTTCAAACACGCCAAATGAGCTAAAATGTTTTCATTCGGGAAATTACTACGACATTATCTGTTAATTTTATAGCATTTTTTTTAATTTTGAATTTTTAAGGTAATATAAGTAACGGGATTCTGTACTTTATAACGAACGGTAACATCAACATAAGCTTATTATTCTATAACGGATTAAATGATAAATGAATTGAACTGACCTATATAAAAATGCAAATCGTTTGTTGTTTGCTGGAATGGCTTATTTTTAATTATTACTGATTATTGTTTGCTTAAATATGTATTCTTTTTAATTTGAGCTATCGAAGGTATTTTTTTGAAATTAATATTAATCATTACTATATCCAGGATGGGTAATTAAATGGAAAATTACTGGGTAATCTTCATATCTTATGTAACTCAAATGAAAGGAAAAAAAATGGTTAAATTCAGTATTAACTTATTATTTCACCTTTACCCGTGCAACGTCGGGTATAACAGCTAGTAAAATAATAAAACAATAAAAAATAGTTTATTTATTCCCGAAATTTATTATTTTTCGAAAAATTATAAAAATTGTGAAAATCTGCAAATGGCTGATTTTATGTAACTGTAGTGTAAGCCTTAATTTAAAAAAGCTTTTTAAGTTTGAAAATTAAATTACATTAAGAACCGAACCAGCACCCGTTACAGCGCGCAGACTGCTGGCGTAATGATTCAAACCACTCGGCCATCTGGACCCCTTTTTTGTTGCAATAAGTGCAGATCAGTGTTTTGTATTTATTAATTAATTAATTTGTTAATTATCTTGTCATTTGATTAAAAAATAATTGCAATTAATTTAATTACAATTAAATTAATGGCAATTGAACTTTTAATTGCACCGTGCAATTAAATTTGATTAACGTATGCCAATTGTAACTCATAATTAAAATAATTACAATTAATTTTTTTAGTTGTTTTATGAGACAATTTAAACTAGCAATTAATAACTTTATGTATTAAAAGAAAATGAGTAAAGATTTAGAAACACTAATATGTATGTCATAGACTTAAGACAAATTGATTATTTGTTATTTTTAATTAAAATTAACAAACCAATATAAATTAATTAATTTTTAATTGTTACTTCAGCAGTTAACAATTAAGTAAATGTTAATTGTAATTTTCTATGATTGCAACTGATGAATTGTTGGTTGTTGCGGTTGCATTTACCAATTAATTAATTGTAAATCTTTAATGTTTTTGCAATTAAATTTGCCCAAAACTGGTGTAGATCAGCTATTCGGCTAGTAGTTTTATTCATTAACCCTCTAATGCATACTGTTACCGTTTGGTAACAAGTAACATGATCCACTTTATTCTATTAAATTAGAGCTCCTCCTAGACAAATATGTGTTTATTTCATTTATTACATTTCATTTTAAAGTTTTATTTACTAGTAATCCTCATAGATGACAGTGGTAAAAGTATATTCAAAATTAAAGAGTGATGTTATTAACTTTTGTGAAATTACGTTTTTGGCAGTATTCAAAGAATAATAATTTTAGTTGTAAATACTAATAAATTGTTTTGAAAAATTAATCATATTTAAAAAGGGTTATTTTGAAATATTGTTAGTAGTTTTCTAGTCATTATTATCAAAATTCGAATTTTGCAGTTGGTTTTTGTCATGTGGAATTTTTTTTAAAATTTAAATTATTTAAATTATAATGCAGTTAAATTTTTTTAGTGTTTTTCCCATAATGTGTGTGAGTATTAAAAATACATATATATTTTTTTGGGATGAAAATAAAAATTCATGCATTCGAGGGTTAAATGTAAAAAGTTTTATCACTTTTTATGCATGTTTGCAGATTTGGTAAATTTGCATGTAATTAGCCGAACAAAGACCTCATCACAATTGAAGAGCATAGTAGAAGAACGTGCTAAGTGACAAAGGGTGAAAATGAGCTTTAAAGTTCTTAGTTTGCACTCAGATCTGTTGAAAACAGTAAAACACATGCTTAAGGGGGAATGGGCGTGCAGGACCGTGGGTCTCCAAACTCAAGTGCCTCAATGTTAATCCAATGGGAAAAAATTATTTTCTTTGCCACATTTCTCCGGCTGTATTGAATATTTAAACAAGCGGATTTTTTAAGTGATAAATGTAGCTGACTTACAGGTCCCGACAATCCCACTTTTTGAAATTAGTACGAATATATTTTTTTTAATATTCAATAAATTATTTTACACAAAATATTCGAAGCAATTTCAAAAAGTGGAAATATAGAGACCTGTAAGTTAGCTACATTTATCACATAAAAAAATCCGCTTGTAAAAATATTCAATACAGCCGGAGAAATGTGGCAAAGAAAATAGTTTTTTCCCCTATTGGATTAACATTGAGGCACTTGAGTTTGGAGACCCCCGGTCCTGCGCGCCCATTCCCCCTTAACTTAAAGTTGAATGAAAAAGGGAAAACTTGTTATCAATTAGGAAGGTAATAGCATGCGCATTGAGACAAAAAACTCAATTTCTTTAAATATGTCACTTAGCACGTTCTTCCCCTAGGGATAGAAAAACCGTGCACAATGGCAAACTATAATCTAGAGGAGAAACGTAATGGTGAAACAAGAGGGAATTTTGTGACGAAGCATCACCTCAACATGGCGGCGATTGGAACAAATCAGTACTAAAATTGCGCTTTTTTTTATCGAATCATGATTGTTGAGTTGATTCTAGTTTATAACTGCAAATATTTCGAATTTCCTTTTGTGAGTCTCAAAAATACTATTATTAAGTAACCGAAAATTTGCATAGTTGTTTATTGATAATTTTGAATTATTGATTTCATATTCATCGTTAAACCCAACCAATCATAAAATGTCATTCAAAACTGAGTCTGACATTAAAACTATTTCACTGAATAGAAATAGAACTACTCAAAAAATTATCCTGATTCATGAATCATAAAAGTACGTATCCACGTCTACAAAAAATTTCAAAGAACCACCAGCTCCAAGATAACAGCTTCTAAAAAAGCCAAATTTTAGTACTGTCATTTTCTACGCAACGCCATGTTGAGGTGGTTCAAATGAAACAGATTTTAATCCTCCGTTTCCTCTCTAGATCAGGGGTTCCCAACCGGTGGTACGCGTACCACTGGTGGTACGCAAGAATATTTCAAGTGGTACACGTGAGTGATGTGAGCAACATGATGTTATCAATAGCTTCTGTACGCATGTGAAGTGAGCACACAAACATATTACTCATTATTTTAAACTTTAACATTATTTTTAAGAGGAAATCTTTAATTAATTTCTGGATTGGATTTTGCTGAGTTTGTACTATTTTTTGTTTGTACGTTTATAAACGTACATGGTTAATTAGTTAAGTGGTACAGGGTTAAAAAGTTAAGTGGTACGCAGGTGCAAAAAGGTTGGGAACCGCTGCTCTAGATGGTGTGCAGAAGCGCACGGTTTTTCTAACGCTATGGTTCTTCCACTAAGCTCGTCAATTGCGAGCTTTCGTCCACTTTTGCTTACCACCCGGGTTCATCCACCCGTCACTAGCAACACTTTCACTGCAAAACGCACTTTATTATTCGCTTTATTTGTTGTCGCTTTGTTTGTTTATTTGACTGTCACAGGGAAATGGTTTCCTGGGATGGACGCCTTTCTTGTCTTTTCTTTTCCATGCTCACGCTACCGTTCTGCTCCGTTGACCGCTTTCTCAAAAATCAGTGATTTCAAGAAACACAAACAGCAAACTCATTAACTAGTTCTCTGGAGTAGGTGACAGTTTACTTTCAGGAAGAGACTTTGATATAGTTTTCTGTGTTTTTTAAAAATCTCAAAATAACATAACAATTAACGAAGTACTTGAATTTTTAATATTTTTTTCGTTAAATACAATTTGTATATTTTCTTACAGATGGTAAGTTAAATTTTTACATATTGAAAATATTCTTACTAACTCAGGGTTTAACAAAACTTCAGTATTCTGTCTGTTCGAGTTTTTCCGACTTTCACATAGTGAACGGAGGAAACTTGAAAAGCAAATGAACATTATTTTCAGTTCATCTAATACTTAAATGCGAATTGACCCGTCTTAACAGATACGAGCCCTCCGGACGGCCTTAAGGTAGGCAAAAAATTATGTTTGTTTTGACTGCATAATTTTTAAATTAAATTTATTTAAAATAACATACTTGTATAAAAAATAAGAATCAGATTACTTTCTGAAGAGAGGATCTTAAAATGATTTCCAAATAAAAATGTTAAGTTAATAAAAAAGTTTTTAAATAAAATTTTGAAATTTAAAGTTATTGAGGTTTGTTCTATAAAATACGGAAAATGTGTTGGGTCTAAAGTTCGGGAGGTAAAACTCTCTAAATAGTGCATTTTCAGCTGCATTACTTAAAAAAACAAGATTGTTTTGTGCAGAAAAGGCAAATTATCACCAACTGAAGTAAAATAAACATACCACAATACATGAACATAATCTTGGCAGTTTTTGAGAACTGATACAAAATTATTAGTAATCATTTCAACAAATGTGTTGTACAGTTAAAAGTTTTTGAATCCTGGAACTTTCTAACTGTTACCACTATTTGGAGTGTGAATTTATCAAATTTGTGACGTTGATACATCTCAAACATAGTAAAAATATATAACCAAATGGTGGTGGCACCAGAATTTCGGGGCGATCTTCTGCAAAATGTGTGGGGATTCTGTGTGGGCCTCTAACCTGTATATATATATATATATATATATATATATATATATATATATATATATATATATATATATATATATATATATATATATATATATATATATATATATATATATATATACTATCCCATTTAATTATAACTTAAATGTTGTTTATATTTTTCCCCATTAAATAAACACTCTTTTAGATCAAAGACTCTCTTTCAAATTTAATTTTCATTTCAATTTTAGTGTCCCAATATTATAAACGAATAGTTTGTATTTTTAATATTTTTACCAAATTGTTAAGTTTTTAAAACTTAGGATATGAATATTTGTTTTTAAACGTAAAAATCAATTGTTATAAACACTATAAACTTTTATCCAAAAAGGCCATACTAAGGAAGTATATTATAAGTTTTCATAATCTAATATTAATTTTTTAACTTTTTTTGTTTTGCTTCAATTTAATTGAATCTTATTATGTTCTCACAACAAATGACGCATTACTCTGTTTAGTATATGTATATAATTATCAAATTTAAATTTCTGTTTTTTATGAATACAAAAATGAGCGGTGTTATTTGTTGTAAGAATAATTTCATAATATGTTGATTGGTGTTGGATAGTGTTGGACATTTTTTGTAAATGATTTTAATTGGTCTTGACTTTACAAAAATACTTCGAAATTTCTTTCCTAGTGAAATTAATTTTCATTGAAATAATACATAAAAAACGTGTTGTCATTAGTTAGTAGACATTTATTGTTAGACTTGTATGCTTGGTCAGAGACCCGCTTATAAACCTTCGTCAAGTATGACACAAATGACAAGCATCCATTGCCACCTCCGCAATTTAGACAAGTAACTGAAGAAGTTGTTGGTATTATTATTGGTTAATTTTAAAAATCACTTTGATTTAAAAAAAACTTTATTAAGTTTATGAAATGTTTTCTTTTAGGTTTTGCGTCGTGAAAGGCTTTAGAAATGAAAACATTGACTGTATTTGTAATTCTAGCATCGATAGGTCAAGTTCTGTTATTGAATTACGGTAATGTATTATGATGGGATAATTTGTTGATAATCATTGCTATATAACACAAAATTCGATCGTTGAAATGCATGGTTTAAATGTGTACTCCTACCTTTTTATAGTGCGTAAAAAGAAACGCTTCATTCATTGTTTCCAGTCTGGCATAGATCAGAAGATTTCGAGAGACAGAGAAAATTCATTTTTGACGGCAAAATGCGAAGAAATGGTTTTCAGCATTAAATATTGCAAAAAGGGTTGCTTGGCATTTTAAAATTACACTTACAACCCTTATTTTTTTGTAGCTAAAATTATTAAACATCGTCAAAATCATTTTTCGGTAATATTCTTTGAATTTGCTCTTACATATTAAAGCAATAATTGGAACGAACTTTGAGGGTTATTTACCAAACAGTAAATGTGCTATGCATATCTGCCTTTAAACGATAGGGAATACAAATTTAAAAAATAAACAATCAACCGTTCCAATAACAACCTATTTAATATTAATTAGAATAAACTGTAATTATTACTATATTTTAATACATCTTTTATTAAAAACATTATTGATTGATTTGAGGATTGGCACATTGCCAAAGTTGTAGTGTTTTCATTTCATTACTTGAACTATAATTTTGTGAGACCGGAAAGTTTCCCTTTAAACTTTGGAATCATATTTTAAATTATTAAAATTTTCCCTTTCAGTACCAACTTACCAACCATCCGACTTAGAATCAGCTGCTTCACCGGCTAAAGGGCCTGGTGAATCTGCCAGAAAGCTTGTCGCTCCTCGTAGGATATTAAATCCACTGTCCTTTGTGCGTCGAAAAGAGAAAAACCTAAATCTTCAAACTACACATTTAAAAGATGATAAAGTAGAATCCAGGTAATAGATGCAATTTAATATATTAACTGCTATTCTAAGTGCTTACTGATTGATCTTAATGACTGACTTTCATTAAAAAGTAATTGAATAAAATATTTCCTTTTAAAAAGTAAACCAATTAATAAATAAATTAAAAAGAAACATTTTCAAAGCAAAATAATGTGAAATTTTGAATTGAGGAATTGCATTATAAAACTACAAAAACTTTTAGTAAAAAAAAATGAAGACACATTAATATATATTATAGATATACTTTTATGTTTAACTAGGGGGCAAAGCCCCCTGCTCCCTACCGCTCGCAAACCCCCGAGAATTGCTACGCAATTCCTCTTTGTTTGCTCCGCAAACAAACATGCAAGACTAAGATATTTTAGTTAAAAGGTCCCGACCAGCGGGGAGAGTGCGCAAGACGAAAAAGGGAGGATGTATCGGCTTCGGCTGTTTTTACGATGCGTGGCTGGAAACTCAAGACCGATGTCAACAGTTGAAAAATTAGCTAGTTTCCGTGGGACTGCTCCAGGGTATCACGTAGCTCTAGCGCTAAGCAACGATCTCTACCAAAGAAGCGGGATGCAACCTGAATCAGCCCAGACACAGAACAAGCGCACCGCCACACTTACTTTCAACGTTTCTGATTGGCTGAAGCCGCGTAAGTCACGTAGCTGTCAAGCGTCCGACAATTACAATTTTATATTATATAGAGAAATTGTTGCGATAATTTTGTTAAAACAGCTATGCATTTTATGAGTCATTCAAATATAACGTAAGTAAGCATTTTGATAGAACATAATATTTTTTTTTTCCAGAATCATGAACAAACCTCAACCATACCCAGAATTTGCTATCAGGAGTACACAAACTGAGAAGGAAGAAATTCCGAATACAACCGAAAAATTCCCAGCAGTTACTACAAAACTACCTGCCCTTCCTACAACTACGCAAAACATCAACGACGACGTAGATTTGAACTTCCCTCCACCAGTTTTTGATGATGATACGAAAGTATATTGATATACCTCCTTTTCTATAATTCTGTAGATTAACTGATGGGGCTACTAATTAGTTATTTCTACATGACTCTGGATCAGAAGGTTAATTTAGCTGAAGATGTTGAACTTGAAATAAGTCTAGTTACGAACAGGAACAAATGTATAATTTATTAAAAGAAACAAATAAATAAAAGAAAAATCTAAACTGTGCTTAGGGCACAGTGCTAAGTTTAGACTTTGGTAAGCACAAGACTGAGCGAGACTGCCGGTACATAAGCAGTACACGCTTATATAGAGAATCAAAAATCAGAATTAACATATTACAAAAAGTTAGCATACGAGATATGACATATCAGAATTAAAGATCAGAACTGTTCACTTTGGTAGAAATAGTTCGTTATACTAGATCGTTCGAATTTGCTAGCACCACAATTCTAAATTTCAAAATTTTGAATTTTTTTTATTTGAAATGTGTCTATCACCTGTTATTAAATCTCAACAACACTTACCAGCAAAACATGTTTTAACTTTAAGGATCCAATTGAGATATATACAACAAAAATTGAAACTTTTACACTCTGTACCATTAGTCCTTACATAGGTCTTTAATAAAAAAAAACCTAAACGCTAATATTAAATTTTAATTGATTGTGTTTGTCTTAAATGCTCACAAATCGATTGAAAAATTGATATTCACCAAATTATAACATAATTCCTAGGAGGCTAGAAATAGGCAACCGTAAACGATTACCTTACATTACATTACATTAACATAATTCATATCCAAATAATTGTAAATAATTTCTTACTGACGAAATAATGCGATCTCTTATCACAATAACAGTACTAATTGCATTTATTGTAGCAAGTTTTTCCAAAGGCATTTATTAAGAACACAAACTGCGTATTTAAAATTTATATTTTTGATTCTTTACCCTATCAGTAAAAGGTTTGTTATAGAATTTTTTTTGAGAACTATATATATTTTCTTTCCAGCTAATGAAACCTAGGTATGCCGCTGGAAACCACACCACGAATCTGCCAAAAGACAAGATCCTTCCTCTGCAAATGTACAATAAAATTATTGTGAATCCAGTGGAACAACCCTCACCTGTAAACAATAAGCAGATGTCGCAGCAGTGGACACCTTGCATTTGTGTCCCACAGGACTTATGCAAAGATGGTATCCTCAACATCAATAACGAAAATGGTATCCTCAACATAAATAACGAAGATGATATCCTCAACATAAATAACGATGGTAGTATTCTTGATTTCAAAACCGAAGATAGTACCCTCATCTCCAATAAAGTTCCTAGACAGATAAAGTCGTCCACATACAGACTTTTTGACAAAGTTAGTACTGGAAATTGCTTCATTTATTATTTAGTAACACCAAAGCATAATGTATATTATTTATCCTTGTGATTTATAAGGGTAATTACTGACATAAATTCAATGATTTGCAATAAATGTTTCTTTTCCTTTTGTTTTGTAACTTTTTTTTAAAACTATTTAGTTGAAGTTGAAACAAACTTTAAACATACTTTTTCTGTTTTCAATATAAACTATATTTATTTGATTGAGCAACAGTATAACTTTTGTTCAATATTTATATTTCACTTAATGAAAAATTATCAAATTTATGTTAGTTTATTTAACATAGTTTTAATGAAAAGATCGGTACTTTATTCAATTTCAGACACACCCTTACGCACAGTCAAAAATTCTTAGCCCCCCAGTGAACGCTCCAAACAGTGGTGTTTGTGATACAGATGAAGTATGCTGCGAATTGAACAGTAATGCCACTACCGGTGAAGAGAACTATTTTTCAGTGGCCACCTCTCTACCAGAAATGCCGCAACCCATGGAACCCAATTCAACGTTTACCCCCGAGAATGTTGTAGAAGGCAGGACATGTGGGGTTCGATCGGCATACGGGATGCAAGTTAGACTCCAGCAGTTGCGATATTCACCAGATGACGCTGAATTCGGAGAATATCCGTGGCAGGTACGGAATTCATTTATACCACATTTTCCTTTTCCAGTTCCATTTATCGTTAATGCACTTTTCTTTTGTTTTTGGTTTCATAATAATTAAAGGTCAGAGACTGGAAAACTGTTGCGCGCAGAAGGAGAGACTGGGCAAATCTCCTTGATAAAGCCAGGGTGCAGCATACCTAGGTTTCTTTAGCTGGGACTGTCAAGCATTGCTTTTCATTAGGACGGTCAAGCATTGTCTTTCATTAGTGCCCAGCTATTGATGATGATAATAATTTCTAGTAGCTGCATCGGAAGTGTGGTGAAATATTTAACCACATTTTCCGGTTTTAGAAACAAAAATCGAGGAATACGTCTAACGAATTCAGAAAACACGGTTAAATGTTTCTCCATACAGCCATTGAAGCCAATAGGAAAAGTTTTGTCGGTGAAGCTCCTAGTTTTTAACTGTGTCCACACAGCACAACGGCTTTGACAATTTTACCGTTCTTACTGTTCATTACTTAGATGCATTGGCAATGGTTTTTTTTTCAGTTATAAGTTTCTATAACGGAAACTGGAAAATACGGTACTTGCAAAAATTTACTGCCGTGAATTGCCAATATTAGTAGTGTTATCATTGCTACCACTTAAATGAATACCGTTGATAAAATCTGAAAAAACAATTGTATCTCCCTTCACGTATATGTACTCCAAATATGTAACATTAATGGTTTTATGATGCATTTCTGTAGAGCAAAACTTGCCGGAATTTTTTTTATTAGAAAATAACTTTCGGCGTTATTTCAACCTTTTTTTTTAAATCAAATTATAACAATTGACAACACCAGTTAAGTACCTAGGCTAAGGTCCATGACATACTCAATTTCATTTGGTACATGAATTTTTTGTCGATACTATAGATATACTTAAAATATATACTCTTCACTCCAAAATAAATTATTAATTTATTATTTTTATTGCAAAAAAAATATTAATTGAAAGAGGAAATGCAATCCATGGTCAATAAATCATTAAATTGTTAAAAAGTAAAATTTAAAGATGTTTCATAGGCAATTTCTTAATTCTGAGGCATTAAAATATTGTATGACAATGTGTGTTACTTTCAAGAGTCTAGTTTCTTCCTATTTTAAGAAAAATTATTAATTTGAAGATAATTGAGAAAAATTTACAATTTTTCAGGTAGCGATTTTAAAGAGAAATGTCGGTGGAAAAAAGTTGTATCTCTGTGCCGGAGTACTCATTTCTTCTCAGTGGATTGCCTCGGTTGCACACTGTTTCAACAAGTAAGAACACTACTGTAGGAATTACATTGAAGGGAATCTGATGAAAATAACTGTTTTCCCAAACACACTTATACTGTATTTTTTTTTAACTAAATAAAAACTAAAACCAAGCGTAACCATAAAACATAACTTAATTTTTGGTAAAATTTAGCATTTTAAAATATAAATTACTTTTATCTGGTGATTTCAGATAAAAAAAAATAATTTTACTTATTAGAAAAATAATGTTACTTTAAAAAATATGTACTGGTTAAATAAATCTACGTTATTTAGTATAACTCTAATCATAAATAGTGAAACTAAAACAGCTGAAGAGGTTAAATAATTGTAATTTAAATTTTTTTGACGTTGCATTATTTGACCAATCTATATTTTTCAAACAATATAAAATTAACGAATCTGCTTGGTTCATTAATATTTAACTATCTCTCTAATGAGTAAGCAAATTGTCTCAAGTGTAAACTTTTTCACTGCAGGAGATTTAAAATTAAAATGTTTAATTGAGGTGAAATGGGTTTGGATCAATCAGAGGGTGATATATGATAAATGAAATCGGCTCGCTAAAATTCTATTTTCAAAGTGACTGTTATAACTAAAAAGTTACCAGCCTTTTAGCACTACCGAACTAGAGCCTACATGCGCTGATTTAAATTTTTGAGCTTAAATTCAGAGTTTTTTTTTTATTAAAAAAAGCGTTTAACACCATCAATGCCACACACACAGCAACTCCTAAAAAACAGTCTTTTTTTTATGCTCATAACGAATGGTAAATTTGTCAAGAGGGAGTTCTACTTTTATAGAATAAAGTGGATTATGTTACTTGTTGCCAGATGGCAACAGTATGCACTAGAGTGTTAAGTGAAATTTAAAAGCTTATAAAGAATTTTAAAAATTTGACATTTTGAAGTAGTGAAAAAAATGTTTAAATTAACAAAAACAAGAAGTTCTTAAAGAACTAAAATAGCCTACTTTCCTGTCACTTAAATACTTACTAAAATTCTTATCTTGAAAAAAAAAAAAGACTAGTTTCGTAACAGTAAGTGACATCAACAACCGTTTTTCCACATTAAATTTAAAATAAATTTCACTAAACGCAGCATCTAACTAAACACAGCTTTATTTGCAGTTATAAATAATATTTAATTTTTCGTAGAACAAAAACCAAAAAACTACTCCTCAATAAACATTTACTTGCTAAATTCGGCTAGTTTCATTAATTTTATTTCGAAAATTAAATAATTATAACTTAAATCGTTTGCAAAAATTTATATTTCAAAGAATAAATATGTAATATTCCTCGCTTTTAAATAGAATGAAAACAATTCGTAGTGAAATATATATTTGACGTCATCTTAAATTGACCGATGTCTCAAAAATAAATTTATTTTAATTTATTGTCGAAAAGAAATAAAGTTTCTCAAGCAATTGTTGCGATGGCAATGGTGATTTAATTCTAATAAAAATGGCTTCCTATGCTTTTTAAATGAGCATCAAATTTTGAAGTTTTTTAAATAATTGAAGTACATCGAATTCGAATTCTTTTCTGAAATTTTCAATGTATTCTAATTTCGATGCGCTGAATTTTTTGACGTATCTCACTTGTCCGTAGCATTTGTAGTTAAATTCAGCGATTTAAATTACTCGAAATTGAATTTCAATGCTAATTAAATAGGAAAATTCGTCGTCAAATAGTAGATTTATGTCCGTCCTATCGTACAGACAGACGGACAAAAAGTATGAAAGTTGGGTGTCTGAGGTTACACCTTTCTAATAAAAAAAGAATTTTTAAGATCGGATTGATAGAACTGATTTTGGAAGGGGGGTACGGACAGACGGACAGACGGACGGACAGACAGACAGACGGACGGACGGACGGACATCGACCGCATGTCAATACCTACTTTTCCATTTTTTTTTAATTCTTCGAATTAAAAAAAAAGAAAAGTAGGCTAAAAATCAGACTTCCGATTTGTCACGCAAATTAAAAAAGTAGCCAAGATGAATGTCGGCTGACGAATTCATTAGTTTACAATTTATTGCTGTTGCCAGATACACTCGTATCACAATTTACAATCACAGTTAATTCATTATTTGAATAAAAAATATCAATAATTATTCAAATGACAACTAAATAAAAATTAACTGGAATTTTAGGTTTTTTATAATTTATACAATTTTAATAATATTCTTTTTGAATTATCACCGACCCTTGGGCATTTTTAATGATTGCCATCAGCATTTGCAGGAACTAATTGCTCCCAACGAGACTTTATTTTCTTTTTTTTTCGTACGACTGCTTTATTATCTATTACGTTTGGCAAGAAAAAGCTTTATATAGCTTGTATATTTACCTTTGTAGTATATTTTGATTAAAAATTTAAAAAAAAAATACCAATTGAAGAGCCTTAGTAATGAATATTTTTTTTTACTCGAATTAGAAAAAGAGCCAATAGCCTCTCATTCGGATTTGTATAAATATAACACCAGCCAATAACATAACCATATGGGTCGGAGTCACTTTGTAGACCCCCGCTCCCATTTTCTTTTCAAACCTTTAAGGGGGTTCAGTATGTTGTATATCGGTAATGTTAAATTGGCCAATTGCAATGTACCTTTTCACAATAACTACTGATCAGATCATCTTAAAATTTTGTGTGTGTGTTATACCAACCTTATATATTAATCTGAGGTTAAAAGTTTTTTTTTAAATAACTGTTCGATTTTTTTAAAATAAAATAAGTTTTAAAGTACCCAGCAAATTAAGAAATTTTTCACTTTTTTGCCATAATATTTTTTTTCACTTTAGTTTTATTAAAATTTATAACCTCAGATTAATCTATACTATGTATTACATCACATAAAAAAAGTTTACGAGAAAACATAGCATGGTTTTTGAGAAAAGGTACATCGAAGTTCAAAAAATCAAGTTCTGAGAAAAACGCGTTTAACCCTTTCAGTCCCAGTAATGCCATTTGGCATCATCACTTTCAATATTTTTTTCAAAATTTTTATGTCCCGCTATGACATCCAAACACACATCATTCGATTCTTCACACTTTGTTCTATCAGACAAAATTTTTCTTTTATCTCAATAGAAGTCAGAACTACTATTTTTTTTTTATTTAGAAAATAGTCAACAAGCGTTTCTCCTGATTTTTGATAAGTTCACTTCAGTTCCACATATTTAAAACACAATTTAAACTATTTCGGTTAAAATAATTACTAATTTTTTTTTAATAATATGGTCAGATACCTTAAAATATATAACTCGAAGTGTTTTTAGGTTATATATATATTTATTTTGTGGTTTTCCTCAGTTAAAGAATTTTGGCATTGTTTCAAAAACCATATAAAAAATTAAATGGATTTTTTTTCTTATGGTATTCGTATATTTGACCTAAAATAAGCTTATTTTGTCAGATGTTTCTGTAGTGTAGTAAATTTTTGGGACTGAAAGGGTTAAAGTTTTTATTGTTAACCCATTTCCTTACGAAGGATTTTTGCTTTCTCTTAATATTTGAAAGGAATAACATAATCGAATCCTTAGTCGTTCAGCCGTTCAGGGCCGTTTCAGTAAGATGACTTTCAAATAAAATGGCTTTTAATGTCAAAAATATTTTTCCAATCGTCTTGATACTTTGTGACATTATAAATAAAGATTGTAATAGTATTTTAGGCCAATAACTTCTTTTTGATTTTTTCACCAATTTTGGGGAACTGAACCCCATTAATTTAACCGTTTGAAAATGTTTCTTCAAAGGGTACAAGGATCTCAAGTGTTGGATCTGGTTGTCCGTCTAGGCGACTGGGACGTGATGCGGACGGACGAAATGTACCCCTACATCGAGAGGGACGTCGCGGGGGTCGCCAGACACCCCGAGTTCGACCCGGACACACTGCGGAATGACGTCGCGCTCATCAGGATGCGGGATCCAGTGGACCCGCGGATCCCGCACGTGACTCCCGCCTGTCTGCCCGCCGCTGGTCAAGTCTATGACGACGAAAAGTGCTGGGTCAGTGGGTGGGGAAAGGATACCTATGGTAAGGAAATAAGTATTTTTAGTGGTGTGGATTGTGATAGGGAGGGTCGGATTATATTGCAGTAGAACTCCAATTATCCAAACTCCTATTATCCAAAGCGTTGTTAATTAAATGATTTTCGGAAAATTTTTTACCCGGCCCATGTGTCACTGTTCGTCTTGCTGTGTTGGAAGTCAGGCCAATTCTTTTTGGACTGTGGATATTGGGGGGAAATACTAAGCTTGACATCCAACAGAATGGGCGTCGCCACACGTCCCGAGTTTGACCCGGACACACTGCTGGGTCAGTGGGTGGGGAAAGGATACCTATGGTAAGGAAATAAATATCTTTAGTGGTGTGGGTTGTGAGGGATGGTCGGATTATATTGCAGTAGAACTCCAATTATCCGAGGGCTGGGGAGCCCAGTCGGTTGGGCACTCGCCTAGCATGCGAAAGGTCCTAGGTTCGGGTCCGGGCATCGCCAAAAATATCTGCCGACCTATAAACGGCCTGTACAGCCAAAAATGTCCGACAAGTAACACCCCGTGTAAGGGAGTGCGCGTTAAATATCATTCAAAGTCCTAACCCTGCGTACGATGTCGCACTTAACGATTGCGTTGGGTGCCTATTCAGGTGCCGGCTCGTCACTTGACTGTGGTTCTAAAATACGACGACCGTCGCCAATAGCCCTCGTGTAGCTCTAGTGCGACGATAATTCAAACCTAACCTAACCAATTATCCGAACTCTAATTATCCAAAGCGTTGCTAATGAACTGATTTTCTGAAAACTTTTCACCCTGCCCATGTGTTACTGTTCGTCTGTGTTGGACGTCATACCTGGTAATTTTTTTGGACATTGTATATTGGGAAAACATACTAAGCTTGACGGGGTCTAACAGAATGGGCGTCGCCACACCCCTCGAATTTGATCAATACCGCCTAGATTAGAAGGCCGAAGAACTAAGCAACACAACGTCACACTAGTCGACCGATTTCGATTTGTTGACAAATGACGTCGTATCTTGATTCATCTTATCTTAAAAATTCATTCAAATACAAGATCTAGTCACGAATGATCATTGGTCAAAGCCACATAATCGGTCCACTAATATGACGTCAAGCATTTAGTTCGCCGGCCTTCTAATCTAGGTGGTATTGGTTTGATGCGGACACACTGCAAAATGACGTAGCGGCCCGCATGTAACTACCGCCTGCTTGCCCGCTGCTAGTCAAGTCTCAAACGACAACAAGAGTTGAGTCAGTGAGTGGGGAAAAGGAGTCATACGGCAAAAAATATTGCAATTTTAGTGGCGTAGCTTACGTGGAAGGTAGACAGGAAATTCAGTAAAATTCTAATAAGGCTAGAGACAGACGACTTTGGAGTCACATTGTTAGGGCGGTCATGGTTCAACATGGATACTGTGGTGCCAGAGAGTTAGTTTAGAATTCTAATTATCTAAACTTTAATTATCAGAAAAGTTTCTGATTATCCAAAATTCAAAAACAGAATTTTTAGTGTTGTAGTTTGCGAGGGATGGGAGTATTATTATTATTATTTTTAAATAGTAACATCTGTCATTATATTTATTTAATAAGCACATTGGAATTTTCTTTTGTAAAATTGCACACATTTGTGTGGTAGAATTTTAAATTGCTTTGTTATAAAGTTTATTTTACAGTAAAATAGTTCACCAAGTAGTTAGCCTAGTTCGATTCATGACCTTAAATAATTTTTTCTAGCTATAAAATTCGGCAAACTAGCACTGAAAACAATTCTGAAGGAAAATGAAAAAATATTTATGATGCTCTACTTTATATGGTCGATATTTAATAGAACAAAAAAATAGTTTTAAAGATCAATAAAAATAAATAAGATAGCTATACATGTTCAACAATTATAATAACTTTTCTAGTGTGTGTTTAAAAATAAATATCGATCAAATTTAACGTCCAAATAGTTCGATAAACAAAATATTAAAAAAATAAGAGAATTATAATAAAATATTGAATGAAGCTGTAAATTAATTCTTTTGACTTATTATAAGTTTATTTATCTGAAGAATAGTTTTAATAGCGTGAAAACTTTCAGTCTTTTGAAGGAGTACAACATTTGTGGAAAAAGCACACCTTTCTGTTCGTTCCCTTCATGAATGCAGATTTTACATCAGAAACACGACTTTTTTTTATTTAATACTTCTTTTGCATTTATGTTTTCTCCTTCAAATATAAATGAAGAGCTTAGTGGAAGAACGTGCTAAGTGACATTTTTGAAAAAAATAGAGATTTTTCTGTTATTGAATATATTACTAACTTCTTTAACGATGACAAGTTTTCTCGTTTTCATAAGCTTAAAGTTCAGTACATTTTTTACGGTTTGGAAGTACCATTTTTAACAGATATGTGTGCAAACGATAAACTTTAAAGCTCATTTACTCGTTTTCACATTTTTCTCACTTAGCACGTTCTTCCACTAAGCTCTTCAAATGGATTTCAAATACTTCTGCGAGTGTCAATAACTTTTTCTAAAAACAATGACATACCATTGCACTGTTAAAAATAATAGTTCAAGATTGAACCAAAATACGGTTCAAATTTGATGCAACCATGATTTGGTAGACTGTTGAACCATAAAACGGTATTTTCAAATTGCGTAACTATGGTGAGAGGTTGAACCATACGCGGGATTTTCCCAACGCGTAACTATTGTGAAAGTTTGAACCATAAAAAAGGTTCTACCAATGCATAATAGTAGTGAAAGGTGAAAAAAAACGGTACTTCGTAGATTGTAAGGCAATGCCGTCGGGACTTAAAACCTCACAGATTTAACGAGCACGTCTGTCCCAGTAAAGATATCCGATTTATAGGATGACTGGCAGTAGGTGGGATTCGAACCCCCGCTCTCCTGAGATGCTTGAATCTCTAGGCTGATGTCATAACCACTCGGTCAATTCTCAAGCAGAAACAGTTCTACTCAGTCATGGCACCGCGTTTGAGTAAACAGTTAAATTGTCGGTTGCGGTTAGTAGAAGTTGAACCAAAATATCGTTCCTTTGGAGTGGAAGTCGAACCAATTTTTCGTGAAAGCAGATCTATATTTCCAGAATGTTATAATTTTTTTGAACCATTTTATCGTGTATCTGCTGGAAAGTTCTTCATTTTTCACAAATATTTGGTTCAACGTTGAACTGAAATTTTTAACAGTGTGTATAGTGTTAAAAACACACTTATCATTATCAAGTAAAGAACACAATTTCTTTCAGCTAAAAACCCCAATAGCGTTACATATTTATAAATTAGTATTTCTTGTCTTCTGATAGGACCTGAAGGGACATACCAGAATGTTCTAAAGGAGGTGGACGTGCCAGTCGTGAGTCGGGCGCTGTGCAACACTTATCTGCGTAGTACAAATTTGGGACCCGATTTTGTTCTCCACAATGGCTTCCTTTGCGCCGGCGGAGAAGTTGGAAAAGATGCTTGTACAGTAAGTCGAAATAAATTAATGACCCTGCGTTTTCCATATAGTTAAATTTTTTTTAAAGAACAATTCTAAAATTTTTTATTTTCCGCAAGTTTTTCACATTTGTTTAGGGGTTATTTGTTGTATTTTAGATATAAAAAAAAGCTTAAAATGCAACAAATTTGTCATGTATATTCTTAAGTATTCTCCTGATGGAAGTATTTTATTACTTTAGGGAAAAATACGTCATTTTTAAAATATTTTTTTTTAATAATTGTTCACATTATTTTTTACTTTTATTATTATATGTTGTAATTTTGTCGTAAGATGTATTCTTTAAACAAATTATTCTTAGTTTTAATTTCGATATTTTAACAATCCACCAAGTACAAATTATGTTTAGCAAAAATACTTTTTTGAAATTTCCATATATAAAAGAGCTATTGCCCTGGTTATTGTTATAGTTAACTCGTTTAGTTTATACTCTTTTAAATTTTTTTTTCATACTTATTATTCTAATTAAAAAAAATTCTGTAGATATTTTATATATTATTGGAAATTAAATAAAGTAAAGAATTAAATATACATTTGAATTAAAAATTTTGAATTAAAATCATTAAAGACGTATGTTTTTTTTCAATCACGGGGACTTAAAAGATCGTAAATATCAAATATAAAAATATCATTGATAAAAGCCGTCTATAACCAAACTTTTTTTTAAAGAAATTTGTCAAATAATAATTATTGAAAAACCGCCAAATAAACCATCAGTTTGAAATATTTATATCCTTATATCAACTAACATATTTCTCTAGCTTACCAATTCATTCACATAGAAGTGTATCGCGCGTTCATTGCTACTCGTTTGTCGAACTACTGTTTTGTAAGGAATTAGATAGTCAAAGCAATTTTTACGTTTTTGAATTTTTAACTTTAATGCACATAAAAAGGAATAATATTTCATCATTATAACCCGAAATAATGTATATAATTTATAAATAAATCCGCATATTCAATCAAAGCTATGCATCTACATTCGCCTCTTGCGACCTGGCGTCCCCAATGGGGTCAATTTTTTAAAACCTTCCCACAAACTATTAACATGTTATAATTAGTTCTAAAATTAACCTGGTCCTATAGAAGAAGATACAAATACATCAGTTTTCAGCCTTTGATTTTGAGTCATTTATTTCTATGAAAAATGTAGTCGAACGAAGATCAAAACACTATTAGAGTTCTTAAAAACACTATTTCTTTTAAACTTTCCAAAAAATTCCTTTAATCGTTAAGTTTCAAGGTATTTTGAATTAAAAACAATGTTCAAATAACCTGTTAACTTCAAAAAAAGTGATACGTCCTTTTTTGTTGCATTTATAACACAGAAAAATGTGTATTTGAGAGTTTAAGGCGTGTCCTTAAGTAACTTTTAAACATTTTTTTTTCAAAAAATTTCTTTGAAAAGATATTTTTTAGCACATAATTGTATGAAAAGTATGTTTTGATTAGGATATGACTCATGACTTTCTTGGTGGTGGGACAAGATCGCCAAGCACTGCGACTTTGAGTCTATTGTACTAAGCCCCAGAAATGACACAATCACAAGAGACACACAAATAAAGAAACGACACAAACACATAGACAAATAACAACATTTATTGACGGTCCAAGCATCCATGCCTGACCGGGAATCGAGCCCGACCCCAGCAGCTCCAAAGTCTAGCATCCAAACGATTGCGCCACCGTGTGGCTGATTGGGATATACGTGTAGGATTTTGCTCGGGTCTTAAGATACTATAGGCGTTCGATGAAACGAGTTTTCTTCATTTTCTCAAAAGGGTGCTGGGGAGCCCAGTCGGTTAGGCACTGGCCTAGCATGCGAAAGGTCCCAGGTTCGGGTCCGGGCATCGCCAAAACAACTGCCGACCTATAAACGGCCCGTGCAGCCAAAAATGTCAGACGAATAATACCCCGTGTAAGGGAGTGCACGTTAAATATCCTTCAAAGTCCTAACGCTGCGTACGATGTCGCCCTTAACGGTTGCGTTGGGTGCCTATTCAGGAGTTGGCTCGTCACCTGACTGTGGTTCTAAAATACGACGCCCGTCGCCAATAGCCCTCGTGTAGCTCCAGTGCGACAATAATTCAAACCTAACCTAACCTAATCATTTTCTCAAAACTCGGTTTTTGCTAATATACGGTCGAACTTCTTACAGCGCGCAGTTGTTACACTCAAGCCATGTGTTTAAATTATTCATTTTTCAATTTCAGGGAGATGGAGGGAGTCCTCTCGTGTGCCAAAGCGGCAACCAATGGTATGTGGTCGGTCTGGTGGCGTGGGGACTCGGGTGCGGAAAGCCAGGAGTTCCCGGAGTCTACGTGAATGTCCTGTACTATGCGGATTGGATCAACAACATCATTAACCGATGATTTATAAGAAAATAATATTAATCATTACCATTATTCATGCACTTTCAGATAAGAGAATTTAACTTTTATCCATTACTATTATTCATAAATTTTCAAATAGATCAGTTTTCAAATCTATCAATTTTCAAATATTTTAATTTTTTGCATAATGAAGTTTGCGTATTATTTGGTTCACCATAACTAATGCAAAGGTCATGACGCAAAAATTTCAGGATTTTTTAAAATATGGTGGAACATTTAAAACGTGTGTGGTGGATATTACTATACCTTCTGTCACTTATTAGTGTTTCCTGATTTATTTGTGTACTTTAATATGTTTTTGCTTCATCAGAGATAAAAAAAAATAATGTAGTATGTTCTTTTACTCTTTTTCATTTTGAAATAAAAAAAATATTGTTTTTAAAGATCAAGGACATTTGTTTTTAAGGATAAAATAATGTCTGATGTATTTATTAAAAACATTTAAACTTTGTATATTTTTATTACACCATACTTTCTCACTTTAAGATATCATTGTATAAGTATTATGATTTACTTTTACACATGAACCATTTCATTTAAATTACCTGGAGGAAAATATCTTTTTAAAATAAATGCACCAAAGACATCAAAGAAAGTACTTACTTTGCAATTTAGTACATATTTAAATGTAATATTATGTACTTGCAAAAATATTTATCAATATACAGGAAGATACAACATTATTGCAATATACGAATCAATTGCGACTCGACCTCAATTCAAAAACGTGGATAACCGAAATTGCTGAACAAAAAAGTGTACATTTTAGTTACTGTTATTTGTGTTTGTTTAAAATGAGCTAACAAAATATTTTAAGGGGGAGCCTTTATTGAGTTTAAATACTATATGTTTAGGTTAAGGTAAAGTATATAGAAATTTACAATGTTAAGTGTTACTCTTAATCTATTTCGACCACATTTGATCTTCGGATCCAATATGATAACCAGAGCACTTGAATGCTTTGATATTGACGAATAATTGTGAAAAAATGTAAATAGAGAGAGATTGTATCTAAGCAGTTAGCAGAAAATTTAAAAGACTTCATTGAATTTGAGAGTTTTAAAAAGCAAATATTGTTTATTTTAAAACAAAGTTGGTAATGAAAAGAAATATAGCTGCTTTTGAAAATTATAATGAATCACAACAATGGCGACTACAGTAATAATGTAAAAACATAGAAAATCGGCATACTCATTCTATAACAAAATATTACGCTTAGTTTGTCTGATTATATAAATGTCAAAATTAAAACCTGAATTGCTACTTAAGGAATCGAAATTAATGTCAAAAATTGATGTCTAGCCTATTTTAAAGATACAAGAATAGACATCACTTCCAACATTTCTTTGCAGATTAAAAACAAGAAAAAAAAAATGTTTGACACATTTGCTGAGGTTAGCTTTTAGTATAAAAGTTTAACTCAAGAGGGCGCCACGCCCTTACAAAATATAACTTACTTTAATTGGAGTAGTACTTAAATTTGTTAGTAATGGGCAGAACCATTTTTTTTGTTTCAGTTATTCTGTTTTGTAAAAAAAAATGTTATCAATATGTCTGAAACAAAAAGTGCCAATGCTCATGAATAAAAAAAAATATTTCACACTACGTTTATTAAGCAAAAAAAAAGTGAAAATTAGAGAATGAACTTCCGCTACTTTTCTCATCGGAATTGCCCATTACCAAGTGTGATACGCGAGCACAAAATCCGGCTAGGATTAATCCTTATTTCATAAAAAAATACGATAAAAATAATTAAAATTTAGATTTCACAGTATAATAGGTCGTAGGTTCATTATTTATTTATAGAAAATACGCTTTTATGAAAAGTTAAATTATGAAAGACAGTTCCTTCAAGGATATCTTGCAAAATTTCCAATTAATTGTCTTTGTCACCGCAGTTTTTTTCAAGATTTGTTAAAAGCACATAATATCTTGCCGTTTTTAAGTAACTTGTTTAATTTTTTAAACATTCTTAAAGAGTTATACAATTTTGGTTCTTGCGTTTTTAGTATTAATGTTTTGCCTCCCCCCTTTTCTTTATACCATTGCAATTTTGTGGCCTTTTGTGATGTTTGAACATTCTTTCTTACCCTTGTCAACCCGTGTGTTATATGCTGTGGTACACGAAATGGTCTTTTGTCTTTTAAATACGGAAAATAATCAGGTAATATATTTAATGCACCTTCCAGAGTTCATTATTTTATAAAGGCGCTATAATATATATTGGTAAACTTTTTTTTGCAAATTTGTTAACATAATTTTGTATAAGATCCCGTTTTTAAGATTTGTTTTGCAGATAACAGTTTTTGAATGTTTCCGAATTTTTTTTTTAAAGTACTAAGTATCGTGGTGCGCTAAAAACATTTACGTTACCTTACAGAACAATGTTGGAACTAAATTTCCAAAATATAATTTAGAAGATAGTTAAAGAACTCTCTCATAACAAAACACAATAAAAATATTCAATAAACACCAAATACAGGGTGAGGCAAACAAAAGTGGCCCCGGTCTAGAGATAAGAATACGACAGGCATGTTGCTCAGTCTAAAACCAATACAAAAACAGGTTTGCTAACTGAAGCTATTGATCGCTTCAATATTAAGCTCAAACAAGCGCTTGGCGACTTATTTGCCGGCAACTACGTCACGGTTTTAGAAGCTAGTTGAAATAAAATATAAAAAAAAGGTTTGTAGAGCTGATCAAGAAAAACTTCTACTAGTGATTATTTGATTGTTTCGGTTGTTATTTACATTAGAGAATCTTACCTTTTTGTTTTTGGTATTACAAAACATTCTAAATTGATTGAAAGGCACAACATTTGCATTATGGGACGGCTTCATACAATGCGAACTAAGATCTGAACTCGCCACTAGTCTATGAGTAGCTCTTATTTAAAGCTAATCCGATCCAACCAATGCAAAAACAGGTTTCAGGTTGCTTCAAGAGTTTTTCTGGTCAAGCATTTCAACGCATTCCTATATCTAGACCGGGACCACTTTTGCTTGTCACACCATGTATAAGGGAACTGAAAAAAAAAAAATAACCCACCCGATTACGAACGCACGGTATAAAATCCAGGTGCACTGCCCACTGCACCATAGCGAATACATACAACGTAAGTACATTTAAATATGTTTTGTTACACTAAGACAGGAAAATAATATTCTCAAAACCGGCAACTTTATTGGTGGTTAAATATTTAACCAGTTTAACGAAAAATTATGTTTTGAAATAATTTTCAGTGTTCAAATGAATTGGTACAAATAAAATATAAATGGACCATTAGGACTCTAGCCTTTGGTGCTGCTGGGGTCGGGTTCGAATCCCGGTCAGGTATGGATGTTTGTTACCGTCAATAAATGTTGTTATTTGTCTATGTGTTATTCCTTTCTTTGTGGCTGTTGATATTCTTTCTGTGTGTGTCCCACTTGACGAAAGCTTACAAGCGGTTCTCTGAACAAGCACACAAGCTGGAATATATGTGTACAGCTGCGGAAATAAAAAAAGTACAGCTGTGGAAATAAAAAAGTACCCACTTGAGGTTATTTCATCCGTTAGTCACCATATAGAATCGGACCTTTTTGAGATTGTGCACAATTAACATTCTGAGTTAATTGCACGATTCAAAATTTGCATAAGGGGCCGTCTTCATATTAAAAATGTTACTAACTTTAAAATTTTCAATAGCAACAACCCTTTTTGAATCCATATTTCAAATCTCTGACCTATGTAAATACGAAATGCCAAATTTCGTTAGTTTTTAAGCATTATTAGCGGAGTTAGAGACGTGCAAAGTTTAGGTCCCGTAATGTTAAATGAGTTGCACATAAAAAACTATCCCAATCTATAAATAATTAAGATAATGAAACGAATTTTTTACTGAAAAGAAATTATAATAACCCAAACAAAATGCATTCAATATTGGGGTATTTAAAACAATTTTTGTATTTTTAAATAATTATTATATTTATTTTTAAAAAAAATATGAATTGTAACCCCTTAATATTTTTAAAGAAATAAATTCAAGACAAGAAGTTTAAGCGAAATCCCAATTTTTAAAAGTTTTTATTCATAATTTGCTGAGTAAATCACAAAATACTTTATAATTACCATTTAGGGGACTCTGTATAAGATTACGCGTGTAATTGATAAATTAAGACGGCTTTGCATGCATGCTTGCTTGTCATTTTAGAGATGGTCCCCAAAAGGTCCACAAGTGATTCGATTGAATAATTCGTCAAATATTCATTCAAATGTAACAAAAACTTAGATTTAAGGGTTTTCAAGAGTGCTTAACATTTCTAAGTTATTAAAATTGGGTGTTGCCATTGGAAATTTCAAAGATCGTGATATTTTTAATATGAAGACGGCCCCTTATGCAAATTTTGAATCGTGCAATTAACTCAGAATGTTAATTGTGCACAATCTCAAAAAGGTCCGATTCTATATGGTGACTAACGGATGAAATAACCTCAAGTGGGTACTTTTTTATTTCCACAGCTGTACCACTAGTGATTATTTCAGCCATTGGTCACCCTATAGAATTGGACCTTTTTGAAATTGTGAACAATTAACGTTCTGAATTAATTGCATGACACAAAATTTGCTTAAGGGGCCGTCTTCATATTAAAAATGTTACGAACTTTGAAATTTCCAATGGCAACACCCAATTTTAATAACTTAGAAATGTTAAGCACTCTCGAAAACCCTTAAATCTAAGTTTTTGTTACATATGAATGAATATTCGATGAGTTATTCAATCGAAACACTTGTGGACCTTTCGGGGACCATCTCTAAATGACAAGCAAGCATACATGCAAGGCCGTCTTTATTTATCAATTACACATGTAATCTTATACACAGTCCCCTAAAGGGTAATTAAAAAATATTTTGGGATTTTCTCAGCAAATTATGAATAAATTTTTTAAAAAATTGGGGTTTCGCTTAAACTTCCTGTCTTGAATTTATTTCTGTAAATATATTAAGGGGTTTCTATTCATATTTTTTAAAAAAATAAATATAATAATTATTAAAAAATATAATTGCCAATATTGAATGCATTTTGTTTGGGTTATTATAATTTCTTTTCAGTAAAAAATTCGCTTCATTATCTTAATTATTTATAGATTGGGATAGTTTTTTATGTGCAACTCATTTAACATTATGAGACCTAAACTTTGCACGTCTCTTACTCCCCTAATAATGCTTAAAAACTAACAAAATTTGGCATTTCGTATTAACATAGGTCATAGATTTGAAATATGGACTCAAAAAGGTGTGTTACTATTGGAAATTTTAAAGTTAGTAACATTTTAAATATGAAGATGACCCCTCATGCAAAATTTGTGTCATGCAATTAACTCAGAATGTTAATTGTTTACAATTTCAAAAAGGTTCGATTCTATAGGGTGACTAACAGCAGAAATAATCACTAGTGGTACTTTTTTTATTTCCGCAGCTGTACCATACCATACCATACCATAAGTGAACCCTTTGGCAAAATGAAAGTAAAATCTCTTAGGGAAAGGCTATAAAATGGTTTTGGACAAAATTGAATTTAAGTCAAATAAAATATAAATGGATATTACTTTTTATGCTATATTACACATAAATACATTTCATTCAACGACATCCTCACACAAACGACTTCCAAATCTTCAATTTAAATGTTTTTTTTTAAACTGAGAGTTTATCAGGTGCTCCAATGGTATAGTGTTTTCCGCTGAATCCCCAATGCATATTCTTCGCGAATCGATTATTATTTGTTCCACGGGAATTTTGATTTTGTGGTCTACGAAAGTTATTGTATGGTTGTCGATTATTGTATGGTGGTCTGTTGATTTGTTGTTGTTGATAGGTGTTATTGTTGTGTTGGCGACGGTTTACTTCACTTAGAGATTTACGCTGTGATGTAAAATATATATCAACTTTTTGTGCAAGATCATTTGGCTTTAGCCATTCTTCGCCTTGTGTGACAGCTATGTATGACTGAGTCTCTTGGTCAAGTGTAGAATACAATTTATCTGAAACCATTAATTGGCATAAAGTGTCAAAGTCACTGACTTTTCTAATCTTGCAATAATATGCGAAAGTTGTTTGTAGTCTTGAAGCGAATTGTGTATGTGACTCATCTGCTAATCGTTGCATACGGCGAAAATTAATTAAGCAATCCTGTGCGGTTGGTTGGAACTGACGTAGCACTGTATTTTTGACTTTTTCGTAGTCTTGGATATCATTATCCGAAATATTTAATAAAATGTGATTTGCTTTTTCGCCTAACATATTTATAAGTATTTCTGACTTTAATAACTCTTCCGAAATATTCTTCGTATTAAATGCTCGTTCTAACGATGTGAAAAATAAGCTGTAATTTTCTGGACGGCTAGGGATTGGCATTGAAAGAGTTTTAACAGAACGAATAAGATTTTCGATGTTAGGTGAATCATCGGTTTCGGAACTTTTCGAAATATTATGTTGAGTTTCGGCATTGTTTTGAAGGGAAGCTAGTTCTATATTTCGTTCGATTTGTGCGAGTTTTACTTTTCCGACTTCTAATTTATTTCTTTCGACTTCTACTTTATTTCTTTCAACTTCTACTTTATTTCTTTCGATTTCAAGTTTAACATTTCTTTCATCTACCGTTTGTGCAATTAAATTTTTAACGAATTCGTTATCTTTCGTGTAGGTCTCGCTGGACTCAATTAGCTCTTTAATTTTAGTTAACGTAGAATTTTCTGGAAGTACGATGTCCAATTCAAAAGCAACTTTCACTAAATCTTCTTTTTTGGTATTTTTATACATCTTGAATAAAAAAATAAGAAAACTTTTACCTTTTTGGTCGTTTTTGGTTTTGTTTCGTCGGCGATGTAGTAGAATTTCTTACGTGCTCTGAAGACGATGTATTCCGTTTTATGGAGGGTACTTTTGTTTTTCGGATTGACGTGCTGTGGACCTCGTTGTCGTGTGTCGTCTTCTCTGCTTAGCGGCTGGAGAAATACCACTTTACGATGGGGTTGACGATGGCGACTGCGATGGCGACCTCGGCTTGGCGGCTGAAGAAGGAATCGCTTGACCGATGGCGCAGGAAGTTCCTTTTGAAGCAGGAGTTTTCACTTTTTATTGACGATGGAGATTTTGGCATCGCTGATTTATTGCAGTGTAGATAAAAGTTCGTTTTTGTGCATGAGTTCGTGATTGCCCACCGTGGAGAGGAACTTTATGTCTGAACCTCGTGGGACTTGAACTTTCGTTTTGTAAAAGTTTAAATTAAAATTTTTTAAAAAATATCGATTTTTGCGACGAGAGGCGGGTGGCAAGGTGGCGGTGAGCCCCCATGTCTAGTAAGGAGAAGGGGCAGTAAAGAAGAAAGCGACTCTTTAGTGTAGAAATATCCATTTAATAAAGTGCAGTTCTGAAGAATTACATCCTCTCTCCCCTCTTACCGCCTTTACTAGTGACAAAAAGATGGCGGTTAAGGGCAGAGTTTCAATAAGTGGCCGATAGAGGGCGCTGATACAACATTACCTATGTGCTACTTGATATTGTAACTACTAATTTTGCCGATCCGGCGGCGCAGTGGTTAAGCCGTTGGCCTTTGGAGCTGCTGGGTATGGGTTCGAATCCCGTTGAGGCATGGATGTTTGTGTTTGTCGAGTATATGCGTAGTACGTGCTCGTTAAATCTTTTGGATCCGAAAGTCCTGTGGGCGGTCATTGCGCAGTTTCCCACGTACATGTCCCTGGAGAAAATTTCCCTCCCCTTCAAGGACAAGTCTAAATTGTGGAGGTGGCGACAGATGTGTGTCTTGTGTTGTCCTACTTGACGATGGTTCATAAGCGGGTCCTTGCGACCAAGCACACTAGCCTGAAAAATGTTTACCAACCAACTACTAATTGTGAAAATATCAGTTGTGACTAAAACTAAGTATTAGAACCACCAAATGTCGTTTCTTTGAATAAGGAGATAACTCAACGATTTTCTAAACTCTTCTGACGATAAATTTTGATATCGATTATTGTGGGTCTTATAGTATTTCTTTTGAAGCATGGCAAAAGAATTGCCCCAGTAAACTGGGGGATAAACCATTAGACTTTTAAAATTATTTTTAAGAAATAACAATTAAAAAATATAGGAATGAAAAGCTTAAACTATTTTCCATTGAAGCCAAACCATTGAAAAATATCATCAACAAAATAGTTTGTTCAAATATGGTTCTCTAGTATGGATCATAAAAAAAAATCATGTTTTTCGAAGACTATCATTTTTGAAGAGGTTTTTTTAGTAGTCTAAAAAGTATTTGTTTTATATTATTTGCTGCAGGGTTACTTTGTTTTTGAACTTCATATTAGAAAATAGAATGTATAAGGATCGCTTGGCATAACTTGGTTTTGTAAGAAACATTTTTAATTCTCAAAAGTTAGTGACCATCATTTACCCCCAAAAAGAGTGACCCATAATTCCCCCATTTGACCCTATATATAGATTCAGATAATGACCATAGATAAAAATAACCATATTTAATTGTAATATTTTGATCATATGTAAATTAAAGCAGCAAAATCTGTGATGTCTTTATAATTTTGAACCGCTAAAATTTTTATGAAAATTGTATAATTTAACCACTTTTAAACTTATATTAACTTGATAACTTGATATTTATAATTAACTTGATATTTATAATTTCATAAAGGATACAATTATGCTTTTATGACAGATTCAACAAGTACGTATTGCCTTTACTTGTATCCCGTAAAGTATTAATTCGGAAACCCAAATAACCGACTGTTTATAATTATGATCCGCATTGTTGTAGTTAAGAATGCTGAAATAAACTCATCAACTTCTGCATTTTCAATAACTTCATTTTCAACAGTGAACACATATATCTACAAACAATAGACATACCACAAGTAGAAATACATCAACAGTCTCCTTACCAATCTTTTTCTTCACTGGTTTGAAAAAAATATACCTTTCTTAACTTCAAAGCCATTTAATGCATGAATGATTTAATTGTGTTCAATAACAGTAGTAAGATAATGGGGGTTCAACCACCGCAGGAGGATCAGGGATCTGATCAGTGCTGAAAGTGCGGGTAGACACGGGGTGACGCGTCACCCCACTTTTCAAGAAAATGGCCATGCATCCCCCCACTTCTTATATCTCTCAAATACATAATCCATTGAGGGGGGATGGGCATGGCATTCTAATTGAAGGCATCCCCCCACTTATTTTTTCCCCACTTTCTCCGCTGGATCTGATCCCCCCCCTCCCCCCCCCCTCTCTCCGCCTCTGACGTCGCCGGAAGGGGCGTGGCGGATATGACGTAATGGATATGACGTAAGTGGAGTTGAGTTGTTTAGCTCCTGAAAGTTGAGTTGTTTAACTCCTGAAAGTTGAGTTGTTTGAGTCCTGAAATCCCTAGGGAGAGTTGAGTTGTTTGGGTGCTGATATGACGTCACAGTTCTATGTCATGGCGCCATCTATCGGTGAGAATAATAAGCATTAAAATTGAATATATTTAAAAAATAGGTAGTAGTATGCCCTCTAGTGAATAGAGATTAAAGTAAAAATAGGTTTAAGTTAGTGCTGCCCTCTATCGACAGGGAAATGTATGATTTTAATGTGGAATTGTTACATTTTAGCGCATAAAAATATTAAAAAGTTTATTTGACAAGATTCGAACCTACATCTCCAAAAGTGAACATAGCCGAATGAGTTTTTTTCTACGACGCTACCGACTCGGCTATGTCCACTCAGTACTATATGAAGAATTAACGTCCAGTTTCTATACTTATCCTTAAGGAATACCATCTAAGGATAATTAAAAGTATTTTAAGAATTGCCAAGTAATAGCGTCATCTACCGGCGAGAGAAATAATGATTTTAATGTGAAATTACCATGGAAAATAAATATTAAAAAAAAATCGAGTATATTTAAACTCTATAAAAGCAGGGATACGCTTATGTGACGTAGAAGGTTTTAAGAATTGTCAAATAGTGGCGCCAACTATCAACCAAAAAAAATGTAATGATTTTAATGTGAAATTATCATGAAAAACAAATATTAAAAATAGAATATATTTAAACGCGATAAAAGTGGTACCATCTATCGATAGGGAAATTAATTATTTTTAATGTTAAATTACCGCGAAACATTTTAGTGTGAAAAATATTAAAAAATAGAGTTTATTTGACAGAATTCGAACCAGCGATCTCTTATGATACTAATAGTCGAGTTGTTTAGATGCTGATGAATAATATTATATGTTTTTGTTACGTTTTGAGTAGCTTTATACAACATCATGAGTAATAGGGTAGATTCGAATGCATAGATATATATTTTACAATATAGTTTTAAGGAATAGTAATGGGTGTTAAAGTAAGTGGTTATCTAGTATGGTCTTTGAGAAACATCTATTATTTTGAACAAAATAATATGCTTATTATAACTTTCGTTTATTACCAGACAAATTTAGAAACAATTCTTAAATTGATAAGTTCATTGACAATTTATTTTTAAATTTCTCAATACACATTCAGTTGATTGAATTTGTTCTTCAAAGGTTTAATTTTTTTATCATAGATTTAAAGAATGATAAAGAACCATCATACCGGTTATTTAGTTAATATTTTATAGTTTTAAATTACATTTTTTATATTTTTTTAACGTTTGCTATTACTTTTCAATATTTGAATTTTATTACCAAAGCAAATATTTTCGTTAATTAGAAGAAAAGTTCATAGAAAATTAAACAATAGTGTAACCATTTTCTATTTCAAAGAATTCTTTCAAGTCTGAAAATACCAACTTAAGACGTTTTTGTTATTACTCATGCCTAAATGGAGACACACAGTCAAAATACTTTAGATAAATATCATAGATTGGAGCAATATCCCATTTTACTCGACAACTTAATCGTAATACCAACTTAAAACTTCTCTAAAAGATTCATTATTGTCGAAATGTCGACACATAGTCTGAATACTTTAGATAAATATCACAGATAAGAACTACTTCAGGTTCACATAGCAATTAAGGTGATTTATAGCTTACAGTCACCCTGGCACCATGAGTTTTGTGTGCAAGACCATGACATCATGGGTATAGACCAATAAACATAGATGTAGATGGCGTTGTTTTTCTTCTCGGCCAATGAAAAATGTAGATAGAGGGCGCTTCAACCTCAGACTTATTCCAGTTTCCAAACCTAAACAATCATTCCTTCACTAGCTCCCACCTGCTTGTACTACCTCTAAAATGAATTCCAAATTTTCACGAAAACGATCGTCCAGCATGCATCCACCAAGTAAAAAGATTAAATCAACTACAATATCTAACGTAGATGCTTCTTCAGAACGAGAAGTTCCAATCATCGATCTAACTTCAGATGACACCCCACAGCTGATCATCGACATATCCAGATCCTCTCCCACAGAGCCTGATGTATCATCGCCAGATGTCAACGTCGATGAAATTCCAACTGGAGATTGGTTGACTGCCATATGTCAATCCCTCGGAGAAGTTCCAATCATCGATCTAACTTCAGATGAAACCCCTCAACTGGTCATCGACTCTCCCCCCGCATCAGATGTATCCACACAAGCCCTCAACGGTACTACCTCAATCGCCGCAGCAGTACCCTGGATCAAAGATGAGGCATCTGCATCGACTCGCCCCATTGACGAAGTTATAAGCAGGAAAGCAGACCAAGTCCTAAGATGCTGGATATTGGAGAACTCCTTACAAGTCTCACTTCAACTAACCGGACATAAACTCCACATAGTCATGAACTTGTGTACCATCTCAGGAATGAGTTGCAGTGTTTCCACACAAGGTATCATGATGACCATTCCAACGTATATAGACTTTAAAGACAAAATCCACAAAGTGAATGCTACATATCCAACTTCATCTGTGGTCTGTAATAATCAACTAGTTGTGTTTTCAAGAAACGGCGAAATAGTCTTACATCAGATTTTCCATACCAATGAATTTAAATTAAAAGCATCACCTCTAAAAATATACTTTTCCACTTGTGAAAAAATTCGTGATATTATTTACGACATTGATGAATCCATTCGCGAGGCATTAATTGGACATATATTACCCGAAAAAATTTTGGAAAAATCTATTACAAGTCCCACCTTTCATCCTGATCTCATGCAAGAGTTTTTACGAACTGTTCAAAATGAAATAGAAAATTCTGTTTTCGAACTATATCAATGCGATGGATGTAAAATTAGTGATCCCTCGCAATTCAACCATGATTGTATGATGATGTCATATGAGACAAAATACTCCTTACACGGTGCTGATGCCTTTCTTATGTTAAATGTTAGAAATTTGATACGAGAATTCCAAACTAAAAACATTTTGCATTGTTTTGATAAAAAATTCTTTGAAGACCCCATGTACTACTTCAATATGAGAAATAACTTGCAAAAAATTAACACTGTATAAAATGTATATCTTTTAAGACTTAATAAATATCGATGTCACCTTATTCATGTATTTTTTTAATATCTAATTTCAACAAGTTAACTAGAATTAAAAAAAAAAAATGTCTATATATTCTTTAAAAAAAAGAAAATCTATAATTATGTATGAAACTAATTTACCTAGTAATAAATATCTTCTTTAACGTAAAAACTATTTTTCTAAACTTTTTATTCACCATGTTTAATTTTTCTACACAAGTAGTTTTTATAAAATCCTATTTGTAGAATCGTATTATAAAGTAATTTAATATATTAGTAAAAAAAATATTTTACAAACTTAAATTAATAACATCTAAAGTTGAAACATAATTTTCAGTTACGTTGAATGATACAGATATATATTTAAAAAATATATCAATAACAAATTTTAAAGTGTATAAAAAATTTTCAAAGAAATATTAAGTACTCTTTTGGAAAAAAAAACATTGTATAAAAATTGATTTTGTTATCCAAAAGTATTTGCAAACCCTATCGGAAATTAAACATACCTTTATAGTACGTAAAAAAAAAAATCAGTATGGTAAGACTAATGTAAATAAAAAAACCAACAAAATATTTTAGATCATGATAAAGGTAACTTGTGATATACTTTGCTCCAAAACAAGTAGATAGACATCACTCCCTTAAGAAACTTCAAATTTCAGTCCTCTTATATATTTTTTAACCATATATACACCTTTGAATACATATGTTTCAATCATTATTCACTGGACTTCTCTTTCTACATGAGGTTCTCTGATGTTTTAAATGTAAGTCATACTACAAATCTAATTTTTTCTAGGTTAAGTTAGAAGGGGAAGGTTTTCTTAACATTCTTTTTCAAGTGTGCTAAGCGCTATTACCCTCCTCATCCATGGCTCAAGTTGACAAATTTATCAGTATACCTGAAGAATTGCTGTTTAAGAATGCTGTTTCCAGCAAAAGGTTAAGTGAACTGGACAAATTAATGATAAAAATATTAAGTAGTAACTTATCTGATCACGAAAAATTAACTCGATACCATGAAGTTCTTCAAACAAGATTAAATATGGAGGAGTATAATAAACCTATACTCGAAATAAAAAATAGACATAAACAACACATTCCTAAACAAGTTCCAAGCTCCGAAAAGAAAGATGTTCAAGAAATGAAAGTGGAAAAAGCAGATAACGACTACGATGGCGTCATTCTAGCTGTTATACCCAAGTCTAGACGAGATGCTGCCGAAAATATTCTTACTATTATCAAGAAGAACCCTGATATACTCTTTTACAATAATCGTGGTGAAATCTCCTTACATGGAGAACACATTCAAAACTCTAACATTGCCGACTTGATTAAATATGTCTTTAATTCAAGAACAGCTGTACCCGATAAAAATATTTATAATAAAGCTATAAATGATTTAAATATTCCAAAAACATGGATAACTAATAAACAACTAATTGAAAAGAATGCTATGAATGATGTCGTGGCACCAATGAAGAAACATGTAATAAAGAAAGGTCCTGTAACCACATTGACATGGGAAAATTATTGAATAAATTTTGTTTTCCTCATATAAAAATTTTATTATTATTTTATATTATGAAGAAAAATTTCATAATGAGTAGAAATTATATTTTTTGATCAGCTTTGAGTCGAAGTATTATTCTAATTTTATTACAATGCAAAATTTTTTTAGAAGTAGGATTATGAATAACAATAAAAAAAACTTAATGCAATCAAAAATATATCTTTGTTTAAGTCCATGAGTTATACTATTTCATATGATACATTTTCTTTAAACCAGAAAAATACATACACAAATATTTTTTTATAAATGAAAAATTTATCAAAAATACATATAGAGAAGCATGTTTTCTTTTTCGAGTTACTAATGCTCTTTTAAAAAGTTTCCATACGACCATACTGTCTAACATTAGTTTTCATGAAAATATAAATTTATTGAATCGTTCCATACTACTGCAAAGTATTAAAGAAATATTAACATCTAGAAAAATATATTGTTGCAAATCATACTATTATTCTCCGCATTTGGTACAATTTTCAGTGGTATGAACGAGTGGTTGATAACTTCAAATAATTTTATGTATATAACACAGTATAAAATATAGAAAAATATCACGAACTAATGAAATTTCATACATACAACTAACAAATGTATATAGTGAATAAGGTCTGAATAAAACGAAGCTTAATTTCATGAGGTATTGGTGGGAGCATTTACACCCATTACATGTAGAATTCACAAATATCAAAGAATTTTATCACCAAAATTACTATCTTATCGCCAAACGAGTGGAAAAATAACTTTTAAGAACAAAAATAGAAGTTAAAAGTAGATTTTTTTTTTACTTATTATTTAAAAAATATATAGAAAGACTTAACAAAAAATCTTTTTTCTTTCAAGAAAACATTTTTATAAATAACAATTCGAATATGTTTTTAAAATTTCATTTATATATATTTTTTTTTAAATCTTTTAAATAATTTTTTTCTCATTATTATTTTATTTTTCCTTTCAGTATTTATATTTATACATTAAAAAAATTTTAACTTTATTTTTTCTCATGTATCATTAACATTTATTCATCAAATTTATATTTTTTTTTACCATACTTTATGACTTTTAATGTTACATTTTCTATACGCGTGTATGTTTGAATGATTTCACTTATGGGTTGATGTCAATATCTTATATAAAATAAAAAAAAAGTATTAAACAAAGAAAGTGAGGTAAATATATTCATTAAAAATATTGGAGAAGTGGTAAAATTCCTCAACTAATGCATGTTGTTTCACTACATAAATATGAAAAAATAACTAAGTCCAGCTTTTTATACTGTCGCAACACTTCAAGCTGACTAGAAAAGATATACGTATATATTTTTTATGGCATAGTGGAAATACCTATGACATACCGGAAATATCTACGTAGTATATCTTTTCTAGTCAGCTTGAAGTGTTGCGACAGTATAAAAAGCTGGACTTAGTTATTTTTTCATATTTATGTAGTGAAACAACATGCATTAGTTGAGGAATTTTACCACTTCTCCAATATTTTTAATGAATATATTTACCTCACTTTCTTTGTTTAATACTTTTTTTTATTTTATATAAGATATTGACATCAACCCATAAGTGAAATCATTCAAACATACACGCGTATAGAAAATGTAACATTAAAAGTCATAAAGTATGGTAAAAAAAAAATTATAAATTTGATGAATAAATGTTAATGATACATGAGAAAAAATAAAGTTAAAATTTTTTTAAAGTATAAATATAAATACTGAAAGGAAAAATAAAATAATAATGAGAAAAAAATTATTTAAAAGATTTTAAAAAAAATATATATAAATGAAATTTTAAAAACATATTCGAATTGTTATTTATAAAAATGTTTTCTTGAAAGAAAAAAGATTTTTTGTTAAGTCTTTCTATATATTTTTTTAATTAATAAGTAAAAAAATCTACTTTTAACTTCTATTTTTGTTCTTAAACGTTATTTTTCCACTCGTTTGGCGATAAGATAGTAATTTTGGTGATAAAATTCTTTGATATTTGTGAATTCTACATGTAATGGGTGTAAATGCTCCCACCAATACCTCATGAAATTAAGCTTCGTTTTATTCAGACCTTATTCACTATATACATTTGTTAGTTGTATGTATGAAATTTCATTAGTTCGTGATATTTTTCTATATTTTATACTGTGTTATATACATAAAATTATTTGAAGTTATCAACCACTCGTTCAAACCACTGAAAATTGTACCAAATGCGAAGAATAATAGTATGATTTGCAACAATATATTTTTCTAGATGTTAATATTTCTTTAATACTTTGCAGTAGTATGGAACGATTCAATAAATTTATATTTTCATGAAAACTAATGTTAGACAGTATGGTCGTATGGAAACTTTTTAAAAGAGCATTAGTAACTCGAAAAAGAAAACATGCTTCTCTATATGTATTTTTGATAAATTTTTCATTTATAAAAAAATATTTGTGTATGTATTTTTCTGGTTTAAAGAAAATGTATCATATGAAATAGTATAACTCATGGACTTAAACAAAGATATATTTTTGATTGCATTAAGTTTTTTTTATTGTTATTCATAATCCTACTTCTAAAAAAATTTTGCATTGTAATAAAATTAGAATAATATTTCGACTCAAAGCTGATCAAAAAATATAATTTCTACTCATTATGAAATTTTTCTTCATAATATAAAATAATAATAAAATTTTTATGTGAGGAAAACAAAATTTATTCAATAATTTTCCCATGTCAATGTGGTTACAGGACCTTTCTTTATTACATGTTTCTTCATTGGTGCCACGACATCATTCATAGCATTCTTTTCAATTAGTTGTTTATTAGTTATCCATGTTTTTTGGAATATTTAAATCATTTATAGCTTTATTATAAATATTTTTATCGGGTACAGCTGTTCTTGAATTAAAGACATATTTAATCAAGTCGGCAATGTTAGAGTTTTGAATGTGTTCTCCATGTAAGGAGATTTCACCACGATTATTGTAAAAGAGTATATCAGGGTTCTTCTTGATAATAGTAAGAATATTTTCGGCAGCATCTCGTCTAGACTTGGGTATAGCAGCTAGAATGACGCCATCGTAGTCGTTATCTGCTTTTTCCACTTTCATTTCTTGAACATCTTTCTTTTCGGAGCTTGGAACTTGTTTAGGAATGTGTTGTTTATGTCTATTTTTTATTTCGAGTATAGGTTTATTATACTCCTCCATATTTAATCTTGTTTGAAGAACTTCATGGTATCGAGTTAATTTTTCGTGATCAGATAAGTTACTACTTAATATTTTTATCATTAATTTGTCCAGTTCACTTAACCTTTTGCTGGAAACAGCATTCTTAAACAGCAATTCTTCAGGTATACTGATAAATTTGTCAACTTGAGCCATGGATGAGGAGGGTAATAGCGCTTAGCACACTTGAAAAAGAATGTTAAGAAAACCTTCCCCTTCTAACTTAACCTAGAAAAAATTAGATTTGTAGTATGACTTACATTTAAAACATCAGAGAACCTCATGTAGAAAGAGAAGTCCAGTGAATAATGATTGAAACATATGTATTCAAAGGTGTATATATGGTTAAAAAATATATAAGAGGACTGAAATTTGAAGTTTCTTAAGGGAGTGATGTCTATCTACTTGTTTTGGAGCAAAGTATATCACAAGTTACCTTTATCATGATCTAAAATATTTTGTTGGTTTTTTATTTACATTAGTCTTACCATACTGATTTTTTTTTACGTACTATAAAGGTATGTTTAATTTCCGATAGGGTTTGCAAATACTTTTGGATAACAAAATCAATTTTTATACAATGTTTTTTTTTCCAAAAGAGTACTTAATATTTCTTTGAAAATTTTTTATACACTTTAAAATTTGTTATTGATATATTTTTTAAATATATATCTGTATCATTCAACGTAACTGAAAATTATGTTTCAACTTTAGATGTTATTAATTTAAGTTTGTAAAATATTTTTTTTACTAATATATTAAATTACTATATAATACGATTCTACAAATAGGATTTTATAAAAACTACTTGTGTAGAAAAATTAAACATGGTGAATAAAAAGTTTAGAAAAATAGTTTTTATGTTAAAGAAGATATTTATTACTAGGTAAATTAGTTTCATACATAATTATAGATTTTCTTTTTTTTAAAGAATATATAGACATTTTTTTTTTTTAAATTCTAGTTAACTTGTTGAAATTAGATATTAAAAAAATACATGAATAAGGTGACATCGATATTTATTAAGTCTTAAAAGATATACATTTTATACAGTGTTAATTTTTTGCAAGTTATTTCTCATATTGAAGTAGTACATGGGGTCTTCAAAGAATTTTTTATCAAAACAATGCAAAATGTTTTTAGTTTGGAATTCTCGTATCAAATTTCTAACATTTAACATAAGAAAGGCATCAGCACCGTGTAAGGAGTATTTTGTCTCATATGACATCATCATACAATCATGGTTGAATTGCGAGGGATCACTAATTTTACATCCATCGCATTGATATAGTTCGAAAACAGAATTTTCTATTTCATTTTGAACAGTTCGTAAAAACTCTTGCATGAGATCGGGATGAAAGGTGGGACTTGTAATAGATTTTTCCAAAATTTTTTCGGGTAATATATGTCCAATTAATGCCTCGCGAATGGATTCATCAATGTCGTAAATAATATCACGAATTTTTTCACAAGTGGAAAAGTATATTTTTAGAGGTGATGCTTTTAATTTAAATTCATTGGTATGGAAAATCTGATGTAAGACTATTTCGCCGTTTCTTGAAAACACAACTAGTTGATTATTACAGACCACAGATGAAGTTGGATATGTAGCATTCACTTTGTGGATTTTGTCTTTAAAGTCTATATACGTTGGAATGGTCATCATGATACCTTGTGTGGAAACACTGCAACTCATTCCTGAGATGGTACACAAGTTCATGACTATGTGGAGTTTATGTCCGGTTAGTTGAAGTGAGACTTGTAAGGAGTTCTCCAATATCCAGCATCTTAGGACTTGGTCTGCTTTCCTGCTTATAACTTCGTCAATGGGGCGAGTCGATGCAGATGCCTCATCTTTGATCCAGGGTACTGCTGCGGCGATTGAGGTAGTACCGTTGAGGGCTTGTGTGGATACATCTGATGCGGGGGGAGAGTCGATGACCAGTTGAGGGGTTTCATCTGAAGTTAGATCGATGATTGGAACTTCTCCGAGGGATTGACATATGGCAGTCAACCAATCTCCAGTTGGAATTTCATCGACGTTGACATCTGGCGATGATACATCAGGCTCTGTGGGAGAGGATCTGGATATGTCGATGATCAGCTGTGGGGTGTCATCTGAAGTTAGATCGATGATTGGAACTTCTCGTTCTGAAGAAGCATCTACGTTAGATATTGTAGTTGATTTAATCTTTTTACTTGGTGGATGCATGCTGGACGATCGTTTTCGTGAAAATTTGGAATTCATTTTAGAGGTAGTACAAGCAGGTGGGAGCTAGTGAAGGAATGATTGTTTAGGTTTGGAAAACTGGAATAAGTCTGAGGTTGAAGCGCCCTCTATCTACATTTTTCATTGGCCGAGAAGAAAAACAACGCCATCTACATCTATGTTTATTGGTCTATACCCATGATGTCATGGTCTTGCACACAAAACTCATGGTGCCAGGGTGACTGTAAGCTATAAATCACCTTAATTGCTATGTGAACCTGAAGTAGTTCTTATCTGTGATATTTATCTAAAGTATTCAGACTATGTGTCGACATTTCGACAATATTGAATCTTTTAGAGAAGTTTTAAGTTGGTATTACGATTAAGTTGTCGAGTAAAATGGGATATTGCTCCAATCTATGATATTTATCTAAAGTATTTTGCGTGCAAAGTTTAGGTGCCATAATGTTAAATGAGTTGCACATAAAAAACTATCCCAATCTATAAATAATTAAGATAAAGAAACGAATTTTTTACTGAAAAGAAATTATAACAACCCAAACAAAATGCATTCAATATTGGACTATTTAAAACAATTTTTATATTTAATCTAATTATTATATTAATTTTTTTAAAAAATATGAATAGAAATCCCTAAATATTTTTACAGAAATAAATTTAAGACAGGGAGTTTAAGCGAAATCCCAATTTTTAAAAATTTTTATTCATAATTTTTTGGGTAAATCACAAAATACTTTTCAATTACCCTTTAGGGGACTGTGTATAAGATTACATGTGTAATTGATAAATAAAGACGGCCATGCATGCATGCTTGCTTTTCATTTTAGAGATGATCCCTAAAAGGTCAACAAGTGATTCGATTGAATAACTCGTCAAATATTCATCCAAATGTAATAAAAACTTAGATTTGAGGGTTTTCGAGAGTGCTTAACATTTCTAAGTTATTAAAATTGGGTGTTGCCATTGGAAATTTCAAAGTTCGTAACATTTTTAATATGAAGACGGCCCCTTATGCAAATTTCGTGTCATGCGATTAACTCAGAATGTTAATTGTTCACTATCTCAAAAAGGTCCGATTATAAAGGGTGACTAACGGCTGAAATAATCACTTGTGGTACTTTTTTTTATTTCCGCAGCTGTACTTTCAATTTTAATTTGTTCTCTGAGGATGCGTGTACAGCTGTGGAAATAAAAAAGTACCCACTTGAGGTTATTTCCTCCGTTATTCATCCTAAAGAATCGGACCTTTTTGATATTGTGAAAAATTAACATTCTGAGTTAATTGCATGACACAAAATTTGCATAAGGGGCCATCTTCATATTAAAAATGTTACTAACTTTAAAATTTCCAATAGCAACACCCCTTTTTGAATCCATATTTCAAATCTCTGACCTATGTTAATACGAAATGCCAAATTTTGTTAGTTTTTAACCATTATTAGAGGAGTTAGAGACGTGCAAAGTTTAGGTCCTATAATGTTAAATGAGTTGCACATGAAAAACTATCCCGATCTGTAAATAATTAAGATAATGAAACGAATTTTTTACTGAAAAGAAATTATAATAACCCAAACAAAATGCATTCAATATTGGGGTATTTAAAACAATTTTTATATTTTTAAATAATTATTATATTGATTTTTAAAAAAAATATGAATGGAAACCCCTTAATATTTTTAAAGAAATAAATTTAAGACAAGAAGTTTAAGTGAAATCCCAATTTTTAAAAAAGTTAATTCATAATTTGCTGAGTAAATCACAAAATACTTTATAATTACCCTTTAGGGGACTGTGTATAAGATTACGTGTGTAATTGATAAATAAAGACGGCTTTGCATGCATGCTTGCTTGTCATTTTAGAGATGGACCCCAAAAGGTCCACAAGTGATTCGATTGAATAACTCGTCAAATATTCATCCAAATGTAACAAAAACTTAGATTTAAGGGTTTTCAAGAGTGCTTAACATTTCTAAGTTATTAAAATTGGGTGTTGCGATTGGAAATTTCAAAGATCGTAATATTTTTAATATGAAGACGATCCCTTATGCAAATTTTGTATCGTGCAATTAACTCAGAATGTTAATTGTACACAATCTCAAAAAGGTCCGATTCTATAGGGTGACTAACGGATGAAATAACCTCAAGTGGGTACTTTTTTATTTCCACAGCTGTACATTCAATAAAACTAGTAAGTCAGTGTCATCGTAGTTTGTAAGTGCACTGTAAATAGACAAATAAAACTCATTTTGTTTTTAGAGTAAGCTAGAAATTCTCTTTGATTGATATTTATACGGATTAACACGTTGGATGCCACTGACTCCTTAAGGCGTCATAGGAGTCTTAAAAATGTGCAAAGAAGGTACTACAAAAAAAAAAAGTTTGATCTTTCATGTAATTTTTTAACTACTCAATATATATATGTATAATTTTTTTATATGTAATTCTGCAAGATTTATTTATTATAAAACACATTTTAAAATTTATGAAACATTAATATCATTTATTTTTAGTTTTAGCTAAACATAAAGCTATTTCAACACATTGGGATTAGGCTTGCGCGGCAAATTTTGAGGTCAAAATTGAAAAAATGACCAAGAAAATGACTTTATATTGTACAAATATGTACAAACAAAGACTTATACCTAAATTCTCAGCTCAATTTTAATTAGAAATTATTTTAAATATTTTTTTCTAAAAAAATTAATAAAAATTTAAAAATTTTGATTTTAATTTTTTTAAAAAATAATTTATAATTAAAATTAAGCTGTGAATTTAGGTATAAGTCCTTGTCTGTACATATTTTTACAATATAAAGTCATTTTCTTGGTCATTTTTTCAATTTTGACCTCAAAATTTGCCGCTCAAGCCTAATTCCAATGTGTTCAAATAGCTTTATGTTTAATATCATTTATTTTAGTTTTGGCTAAAGTTTCATAAATTTTAAAATTTGTTTTATAATATATAAATCTTGTAGAATTGCATATAAAAAATTATACTTGTATATTGAGTAGTTAAAAAATTACATGAAAGATCAAACTTTTTTTTGTAGTATCTACTTTGCACATTTTTAAGACTCCTATGACCCCTTAAGGCAGTGGTTCTCAACCTTTTGTAGGTAACGACCCCCTAAAATGCCACAAAATAACTTCGCGACCCCCCTTCATGTCCTACACATGGTGGACTCTTTGCTAACTATTATATTTGGGAAATTGTTTTTTTTATTTTATTTTACGATGGCTGTCCCGTAGGAAGGTTTCGAACAAGTTATTTGAGCTGCGACCTGAAATGCTGATATTTTTTACTAGATGCTACACCAGAATTGGCCTGATTTTTTTAGCTCCATAACTTGGTTGTTTCAACTTTCATACTTAGCAAACATATTTATGCACCTAAATGAGCTAAATACCGCGCTACAAGATCGAAAGATAACTATTCAAAACACAAGACAAAATTAATGGATTCTTAAAGAAACTGAATGTTTATGCTGCTAAAGAAATCTAATTTTTGAAAACTTCCATTTATGTTACGAATTTAAAAGTTCCGACAAGGACACATTTCTTATTAGCTTGTTGCAACGTAACCGTACTAGAATTAAAATTATGTAATAATAACCTATAAAAGTTTAAATATAAATTAACCAAGTTATAAAGTAAAATAATGTGTGGTGATTTTTCTTCTATTCTAGTTGTAAAATTATTGTATAAAACGTTACTTAAATATATATTTTTATTTTTAAAAAACTTTTTGCGACCCCCCTAGGATCCCTTCGCGATCCCCCAGGGGGTCGCGACCCACCGGTTGAGAACCACTGGTATAGACCAATGGACAGATAGACGAAAATCTCTGTGATGTCCATACGAAACTTCCATTTTTAAAAAAATTCTATTGAATTATTAAAAAAAGGAAAGTTGGCTAAATATCGCCCAAAATTTAAGGAAATGCATTTTTTTTTCAATATACTGTTCCAAATTTCATTAAAATAACTTTCCATAAAAAAACGGGTAAGATTTTTCTTGTTTTCATTCCGCGTGAATGGAAGTAGAAGTTTCTATTTTTTTTCTGGGTTTCCAGTTATCTCCGATTTAATGGGTCAATGTTTCTTTAAGTTGTTTTACGAGAATTCACTAGAAAAAAAATCATTTGTATTATTTAGAAGCAAAAACGACGAAAAAAATTTCCATGAACAATGTCAGATATTTTTTAAGCAACGATGAAACACAGATCTTACGGTGTTTTTGTGGGATTAAAAAAAAATCTGCTTTAAGGGGTCACAGGAGTCTTAAAAATGTGCAAAGAAGGCACTACAAAACATAGTTTGATCTTTCATGTCATTTTTGAACTACTCAATGCATAAGTATAATTTTTTAATATGTAATTCTACAAGATTTATTTATTATAAAACAAGTTTTAAAATTTATGAAACTTCAGCCAAAACTAAAATAAATGATATTAAACATGAAACTATTTGAACACATTGTGATTATGCTTGCGCGGCAAATTGTGAGGTCAAAATTGAAAAAATGTCCAAGTAAATGACTTTATATTGTACAAATATGTTCAGACAAGGACTTATACCTTAATTCCCAGCTCAATTTTAATTAGAATTTATTTTAAGAACTATTTTCTAAAAAAATTAATAAAAATTTTAAAAATTTGATTTAAAAAATTTTTAAAAATAATTTCTAATTAAAATTGAGCTGAGAATTTAGGTATAAGTCCTTGTCTGAACATATTTGTACAATATAAAGTCATTTACTTGGACATTTTTTCAATTTTGACCTCACAATTTGCCGCGCAAGCCTAATCACAATGTGTTCAAATAGCTTCATGTTTATTATCATTTATTTTAGTTTTGGCTAAAGTTTCATAAATTTTAAAACTTGTTTTATAAGAAATAAATCTTGTAGAATTACATATTAAAAAATTATACTTATGCATTGAATAGTTCAAAAATGACATGAAAGATCAAACTATGTTTTATAGTGCCTTCTTTGCACATTTTTAAGACTCCTGTGACCCCTTAAACCTTTAACTCGTTGGATGCCACTGACTCCCTAGCGAGTCGCGTGTTTCCGATTCACCGATAACAGCACATTCTGATGAAATTCATATAGTCCGACCACGCTAACTTGGCAACCAAAATATTTTGATTGTGGACCAGTCCACTTTGAAAAAAGGTAAGGCAGGTTTTGGTTTTGGGCAAGAGTTACTATGTTTGGCGATTCATTGCTTTTGGGCGCATATTTCTTAAAGGTTAAGAAACAGATTATTAAGGGGTCACAGGAGTCTTAAAAATGTGCAAAGAAGATACTACAAAGCATAGTTTGATCTTTCATATCATTTTTGAACTACTCAATGTATGAGTATTATTTTTTTATATGTGTAGCGTTAATGTTTAACTGTAACTGATGCATAATTGTATTAACTGTATTTGTAACCCGTAACCGCTCCGGCATTCGAATAAAAGATGTCTACCAGCCAACATCGTGTATTGTCCTCTCCAATCTTCATAATATAAATAAGCGCGGTATTAAACGCGATATGGTGTCAGAAGTGCGATATGGTGTCACAAATGTTGGGACTGATTCTAACAAAATAACTAAACGGCACTAAAGGAAGATGCCCGACCAGGATACCTCCGGAATCAACGTAAAAGCTCCGGCGCCACTAAAGCTAAGTGGCGGGAACTCGAAAACGTGTTGGCGCGTCTTCATACAAAGATTTGAATGGTATGCTGTAGCTACAAATTTAAGCGCAAAATCTCCCGGAAGTGCAGGCGGCAGTCTTCATGTCAACCCTGGGAGAGGAAGCCGTACCGGCTTACAACTCGTTCCAGCTCAGCGATCAAGAAAAAAAAGACATCACGAAACTGAAAACGAAATTCGAAGAATACTATGCTCCAAAGGAAAACGAGTCATACGTAAGATGGAACTTCTTCAGACTAAAGCAAAGTGAAAACGAAACCTTTGATGAGTTTCTGACTGAGGCCAAAACAAAGATCACCGGTTGTAACTTTGCAGCCCTAGCAGACGGACTGCTACGAGACAAAATAGTGTTTGGTGTTTACAGCGACCAAGTACGTGAAGCTACTAGCCGAGCATGATTTATCGTTAGATAAAGCAATACAAATATGTCGTGTGTCTGAGCAAGCTTCGAAGCAGCTAAAAGAGCTGCAAGGTGGTGAAATAAAAATCGACCGCGTGTTTAAAAAGAAAGCTTCGCACGACTCAATGCAATCGCAACGTAATAGTGGTTTCGTTCCGCAAAGTGCAGGAACCCGTTTACACAATAAAAATTATGGTTTCGATTGTAAACGGTGTGGTAAAAATCATCCACCTTTTTCTTGCCCAGCGTTTAAAAAACGTTGCAGGAAATGCCAAAAGGTAGGTCATTTTTCGAAGGTTTGTAAAACAAAAAGTGTTAATGTTGTAAACAAACATGAAAATGATCATAATGACAATGTACAAAGATCTGGTTGTATCAATGATGATGGTGTTTATTTAGATGCTGTTACTTTGCATGTTAATTCTGATAAAAATAGTGATTGGTTGGAAAATGTTGATATATGTGGTAAAATAATACCCATGAAATTAGATACTGGTGCACAGTGTAATGTTATTAGTATTGGTTTAGCTAAAATAATAGGGGCACCACTGGTAAAAACAAAAGTCAAGAACTTAGTTTCATTTAGCAATCACGAGATTAAAGTTTTGGGTCAGATAAATACAATTGTCCAAATAAAAAACAAAACTAGTAATTTAGAGTTTATTGTTGTTGATAGTGAGGTAAAACCCATTTTGGGGGGAGAAACATGTGAACAGCTAGGTTTAATTAAACGTGTCATGTCAACAGAAACCCTACCTGATAACTGGAAAACAGAAATATTTAATGGGTTGGGTTGTTTAAAAGATTTTGCTTATGATATAGACATTGATAAAAATGCTGACCTAGATTTTTCCCCACCACGAAAGATACCCTATGCTTTGAAAGATGATGTTAAAAAAGAAATAGATAATATGGTTAAACTAGATGTTTTAGAACCAGTGAATGAACCAAGTTATGCTGTTAGTCCATTAGTAATTGTTAGGAAAAATGATAAAATTAGAGTTTGTGTTGATCCGTCTAAACTAAATAAGTTTGTTAAAAGACGACATTTCCCATTAAAAACAGTAGAAGAAATAGCTAGTAAAATAAAAGGCGCAAAACAATTTGCACTCTTAGATTGCAAACGTGGGTTTTGGCAATTAAAAGTAACTGATAGAACGTCCAAGTATTTAACTGTTAATACACCTTGGGGTCGTTATTCTTATAAAAGAATACCTTTCGGTTTGGTTTCAGCTCCAGAAATTTATCAACAGCAAATGTCAGAGCTTTTAAAGGACTTTGATAATGTAGAGTGTTCCATGGATGATATTCTAATCTTTGCAAATTCTAAAGCAGAATTAAATGAAGTTGTTGATAAAGTAATGAAAAAGTTATTTTTGGCAGGGTTAAAACTAAATAAAGAAAAGTGTGTTTTGTCTGCTGAAAAAGTAAAATTTTTAGGTCACATTTTGGATGAAAATGGAGTATCACCAGATCCTGAAAAGGTAAGTGCAATTGACAAGTTGAAGGCACCCTCTAATATAACTGAGCTTCGTAGGTTTTTGGGTTTAGCAAACTATCTAGGTAAATTTATTCCAAATTTTTCAAATGTTAGTGAGCCTTTAAGAAAATTGTTAGAAAAAGAAATTGAATGGGAATGGTCAGAATCACAGGAAAATTCTTTTAAAAAGATCAAAGAACTGGTGTCTACTGCACCAGTATTGGGTTATTATGATGTAAATAAACCTGTAACAGTTACTGTAGATGCAAGCTCAACAGCATTAGGTGCAGTACTAACTCAAAATTCTAAACCAATTGCATATGCAACCAGATCTTTGTCCAAATGTGAGAAAAATTATCCTCAAATTGAGAAAGAGGCATTGGCTATGCGATTCGGGTGTAATAAATTTCACCAGTATATTTATGGTAAAGAATTAATTTTGGAAACAGATCACAAACCTTTAGAGTCCATCGGTAAAAAATCTATTATTCAAGCTCCACCTCGACTGCAACGCATCTTTTATGACATACTGCAGTATAATCCTAAAATTGTCTATAAAAAAGGAACCACAATTCCTATTGCGGATGCATTGAGTCGAGATTGTGACAATTCTGAATATGATTCTGAAGAAGATACTTGTGTTGTTCATGTAGTTTTACCTATGTCTGAGAATGCTTTAAATGATTTTAAGCAAAACACAATAAATGATCAAGAACTAGTGACACTGAAAAATGTAATTCAAGATGGATGGCCAGAAGAACGAGCAGATGTGCCACAAGACATACAAAAGTACTGGACTTTTAGAGATGAACTTTCAATCCATGATGACCTGCTCTTTAAGGGAGAGCGAGTCATTGTTCCAGATTCAATGAAGCAGAGATTACTTGAATTGTTGCATCAGGGACACCTGGGTATTCAGAGTTCTTTGAGAAGAGCATCGTGATTCATTTTACTGGTATGGAATGACAGCAGCCATTGAGGATACTGTAAAAAAGTGTAGAGTCTGTCAAGAAACACAGCCAAACAAGCCAAAAGAAACCGTGCTAATGAAGCCCATCCCTGACTATCCATTTCAGCGAGTAGCATCAGACCTTTTTGAATTCAACAAAAATTCGTACATAGTTATTGCAGACAGTTATTCTGGATTTTATGATTTTCAGAAACTGCAACATCCTACTACAAGAGACTGTGTTGAAGTTTTTGAAGAGATGGTTTTCGGTACATGGGGTTCCAGAAGTATTGGAATCTGATAATGGTTCACAATACACATCAAAAATGTTCACTGAGTTCCTGGATAGCTGGGGAATACAAAAGCAAAGGTCAAGTCCCTATCATCCACAATCCAACGGACTGGCAGAAAGGGCAGTAGAAGCGTCTAAAATTTTACTTAAACGATGCCAAAAAGACAACTCTGACATAGCCCTGGTTTTACTGAATGTTCGAAATACTCCACGAGAAGCAGGCCTCATGTCCATTAACCAACGGCTGATGAGCAGAACAACGAGATCATTGCTGCCATCTACGACAAGTTCTCTCAAGCCAAGAGTTGTAGAGAGTGCAACTGAATCACTGAGTCTCCTCAGAGAGAAGAAAACTGCAGCTGCCAATCGACACATAATCTTCCAGCGATCGCCACCATCAATGAATCCTGGAGAAGATGTCAGAGTACAGGCTGGACCTAGAAAATGGGTCGGAGGAAAAAGAGAAGAACTGGTGAATCCAAGATCTGCCATTATCAAGGTTGGTGACAAGGACCATTCGACGGAATACCATTCACGTTCATCCAACCTCTGCAGAGTTGCCTCACCTTTCAAGAGCTCGATCAACTTTCAATCCAAACATCGCTGTCCAGCAACACCAATCAAAGAGAAGTTGTGCATTCGCTTCCCCCTTCGACATTGCAAATGGTCAAATCACCAGAAGTTCGCACAGATCAGGAAGAATTGTCAAGCCTATCAAAAGACTGAATTTATAAACTTTGATTTCTTGTTTTAAAATTTAATTGCTAGAATACATTGATTTCTTGTTTTAAAGTATAATTGCTAGATTACATGTTACCAACTTAATTGTTTAATTATTTTCTTAAATTTGATTCTTGATTGTTTAAAAGATTTTTGGGGAGATGTAGCGTTAATGTTTAACTGTAACTGATGCATAATTGTATTAACTGTATTTGTAACCCGTAACCGCTCCGGCATTCGAATAAAAGATGTCTACCAGCCAACATCGTGTATTGTCCTCTCCAATCTTCATAATATAAATAAGCGCGGTATTAAACGCGATAATATGTAATTCTACAGGATTTATTTATTATAAAACAAGTTTTAAAATTTATGAAACTTTAGCCAAAACTAAAATAAATGATATTAAACATGAAGCTATTTGAACACATTGTGATTAGGCTTGCGCGGCAAATTGTGAGGTCAAAATTGAAAAAATGACCAAGAAAATGACTTTGTATTGTACAAATATGTACAAACAAAGACTTATACCTAAATTCTCAGCTCAATTTTTATTAGAAATTATTTTAAGAACTTTTTTCTAAAAAAAATAATAAAAATTTTCGGCAGAGGCTTCCATTTTGAAAAAAAATTTAAACATTATGTACGATATTCTTCTCTTTCGCAAGAAGTACCGTTCTTTCATTAGACATCAAATATGCACAGATATTAATTGATTATTGATCAAGTCAAATAAACAAAGAAATTCACGTGTAATCGTTAACCGCTACTAGCAATCAACAACAATCTCTATCGCCGATAACCTGATGTGTACGCTCTAGTGTGATAGATTGAACTAGACCAACAATCCCCTCTTCTCGCAAAACGCCTTGAGCTGGCAACCCTTTTTTCTTCTGCTTAAAAACCTTATTCAAAGTGGAATCGTCCACAATCAAAATATTTTGATTGCCAAGTTAGCTTGGTCGGACTATAGTATCATTTCACCAACCGTTCTAATGAGTTCAAGTTCGTTTGTATACTTTATAAGCATGGCATGGTATTCATAGTTCTTTTATACAAATACACGAATATCGAGCTCTTTCATCTATCCTTTTGTGTGATATTTAATTGACGCCAAGTAATGCGAGTCTCTGACCGAGCACATAAGCCTGAACATATTTATGTCCTACCAAGCGCATAGTAATCCCAGATGTGACTGATGAATTTCCATACATATACAGAGTGGTTATAAGATAGCGCTCGCTATTTGGAGTGGTCTGTAGCTTGAATGAATAATCCAAATGCATCAAAAATTGACACTAATGAAGAAGGGGGAAAAAGAATGGAATTATAAAAAAGATAGAATCCTAAAAAGTAATAAAACAAAATAATAATCATAAAAAAAAAATTCGTTTCTTGACCGGCTTCTAAATTACAAGGCGTCGTCAATTATGGCCAATTACGGCCATTACAGCTAATTGCGCCTCGTAATTTAGAACCCTGTCAAGAGACGAGTTTCTTTTTTTCAAAAAGAATGAATTCATAAAAAAGAAACCCGTCTCTAGACCAAGGTTCTAAATTACGTGGCATAGCCAATTATGGCTAATTAAGGCCAACACATCCAATTACGCCACGTAATTTAGAACCCTGGTCAAGGGACGAGTTTGTTTTTTATGATTACATTATATTCCCCCCTTCTTGATTAGTAAGTGTTTCAATTTTGGATGCATTTGGATTATCCATTAAAGCTACATACCACTCCGAATAGCGAGCGTTATTTTATAAAAACCCTGTATTTTAATGCTCATGCAGTTTTTGTGTTATTACAAAGTGTAATCTTTCGCCAGGAATTCACTTCCTCGTATTTTTAGGATTAGCTGTCGTGTAGCTTTAGTTAGGGACGTTAATTCAACCTAACCTTGCAATTTTAACGACATCGAAACTAAGATTTGTATTTGTTCGAAAAAGAAGAAATGTTAGTTCATTTCCATTGTAACGAACATGTTTTCAAAAACAATTCACGTTTTCGTCGCATGGCATTTCCATGCAGCCACTCAAACCAGGTTCACATTCTTCTCAGGGTCTTTCTTCCCGAATCCAAAGTCCACCTAACCAAAACAAATTGAGTATTCGGGCCGATGTTTACATTACAGTGGTTTTTTTTTCCAAGGGAAGCCATGTTTGTTGCAACTATTTGGAATAGCCAGAGCATTTTTTGAATATATATTATCTTTTGGGAACTATTATATATTATAATATATATATATATATACACTGTAAAAAACAAGGCAGTGTTTATTACGCTTGTTTTGGGGTTATGAAATGCTAAATAAGGTGTTGGTTAATGTAACACCGGCTTGAGGTGTCAGCACCCAAAATTGCTGTTATAACTTCACTCAATATGTTTTTTTTTTATTTAAACTTTAAGAAAAATTGGTGTTAACAGACACTCAAGAATGGTTTAACCTGGGTAACCGTTCAACGACATTTTCAAACGAAAGCACAAATTTGGTGTTTTTAACTGAGCTGAAGATAGTAGGATTGTTTTTAAAAGATGTACTTCGCGTGTAATGAAAGCTCTTTTTCCGTTTTTCGTATGTTAAGTCAAGTTAAAAAAACGCATATATATTAAATTCCTCCTAATTAGTGGTGTTGAAGATTAGTTTGCCAAATCAAGAAACGAACTCACGACTGACCTCGTCACTGTACGCTTTTGTATTCAACCTTGGGCCACATTTGAAGAAGAATTTATGCAGGGAAGACGGCATTCGGGAAAATTGCAAACGAAAAGTTGGATTTCTGTTTCGCCGCCAACGATTTTTCCTGGGGGGATAATACGAATAAACGGGTTGCTTTTTCAGTGTCTTGGGTGGGGGCCGGCTATGTACGAAATTGTGTGTGTGAACTGTGCTCTCCCAAGTTACCTAATACAAGTAACTTTGATCATAAATCACATTACTCGACAGTTATTTCTCGCCGAAGCCGTCGGAGATTCTTTCGCCAATTGAATTCAACAACCGGGGGTTAGTTGCCAAATACAAAAACTGTGTCGCAATTTCTTGCTTGGAGATTAGGGGGATGATTATCAGAATAATAGCAATTTTGAATTGCTAAGTTACGATTCTATGCTACAACGGAACCGGTTAGTTTGTGGGATTCGAGATGAAAATACACAAAGAAGAATGCTGGCTGATCTAGAAGAATTCACTTTGAAAACTGCAACAGAGATTCGAGTCTTTCGAGGGAAGTGGCGCACGACAATTCTTTGAAGATTCGAGGGCCGGTGGGTTCAAGCGATAATACATGTTATTGGAAATATAAAGAAACAGTTCCCAGGAGAGGTTGGAGGCCTTATGATGTTGGAGTTTATATACCTCTTGATACAGCTTGAGACGCCTGATGCAACTCCTGCATATGAACCACCCTAGAATTTCGGTGAATCTGTTTTGTACATGACCCCACCACTCTCCCTGTAGATGCATTCTGAAAGTTCCTGTGACTGAAGATCTGCCTGGGTCATAAAATTCAGACAAGTTCCGTCGCAGGGCTATCTTCGTGTTCTATGAAGCTAACGAACAATTCGCTAACCCACCTTTAAGGGACTATGTTTGTTTTCTAGACAATGTTCAGTTTAACTTAAATATAAGTTGTTCATTCAATAAAGTTGTGTTGACGATATGGTAACAAAGACCGAGCCAAATACTTTTACCGGGGCCGCTGGCTCAATTGAAAATTGCAAGGTAAGGAAATAGGGTTGTAAACAAAAACCGAGTTTTTTTAATGAAAAAACCAACCCCAGTTTGGTTTTTTCGGGTTTTTTCATGGTGTTAGCGAAAAGATAATCAGGGAAAGTCTGTTGTAGTTTTTTAATTTGTGTTTTGTTGGTTTTGTGTGTGTTTAGTGTTATATAAATGTGCATTTAAATTTTAGAAATTGCATTGCTTATAGGATCAAGTCTTGTTTGCGTAAGTGTAAACAAAGTTATATTACTCTGATATTGTATATATAGAAAACATAAAATAAAAAATGC